>QLPC01002024.1:0-11551 GCA_003314055.1 Lactifluus hygrophoroides | reverse complement strand
AAAAAAAAAAGATGGACACAGAAGTACCAGCTTGGCCCAGTCCAGCTACCTGCCTAATGCAGTTGACGCAACTTATAGGTAAGTCTCTGACACTCAGATCAGCTAGATCCTAGGAACCGGAGTACCTGGTTCACTTATTATAGACAGAGTGCCCTAAGTGCTCCAAGACAATTGGACTTCCATATTGGGACTGCTAACGATCTCAATTGCTGTTGTCAGGAACGGCGTTGCTTGCCCAAGCCATTGCCTTGTACTGGAGGCCAAGTGCACGTGAGTGTGCGGGATTGGATGCAGCGGTGGTCTTCAAAGGTCTATGGCACGCCTATTCCGGTCGATGATGATGAAGTTCAGAGTCTTAGTCATAGCCTGCGGTCGGCTACCCTGATGACTAAGTTGAGAGCAGAGACAAGGGAGAGAAGGGACAAGCAAAAAGACGCTTAGGTAGAGCTCGGTTATGCCCAGCTCTATCAGGGATAGGTGATGAAGATGAACAGTCTGGGGGGCTGTTCCTTGATTCGGAGGGGTTTATATACATACAGGGGTACAGGTCACATGTCAATCAACGATCAACGATCAACAATAAATGAATAAACGAAAAGGAGCACATGACGTTTCCAGCGTTAAGGTAACCAATGCAATAAGTCCGAGTTTCGTACCATTCTATAAATAACTTGCACAGTGACCCTGTGATCGACTGCGGACTGCGCAGTGCTGCAGAAAATCTAAATATAGCGTCCAATTGTGGTGCGGGGCAAAGGGGAGAGATCGGGGATGGATCCAAGGGGAGGGATAGTAAACTGGCCGTTGCCGGCGCAGATATGATCGGAGGATCAACAGAATTGAGTCACATGATGGGGTCAGGTGAGGGAACGTGATGGTTGGGTCCCATGATGGCGCGAGGGGTCAGGTGGGTCATGGGCTGGGCTAGGCTTTGGATCGGATGAGTCGGGCATCTCAGGGACGAGGTCGGTCATCTCGGGGGAGTCCAGAGGTAACCGGGTCGGTTAACGGGAGGATAGCAAAGCGGATGCATGTCGTGGCCAGGAAAGGAAGGTAGTTACATAATATTTTCCCACGGTCGATTTTCGAAACTTGGACTCAGAATTCGTCATTCGTGACAGCTGTATGGAAAAGAATAGACTTTGTAGAAGTAGTACAATCATTGTGATCACTTGGGTTTCAGATCTATCAATATGATATTAAGTACTGCAGGATACCTACCTGCTGTATGATCATTTACATAGATCAGAACTGTTTCATCCATAGGAATGATCTAAAGGATCACAAACACTCTCTTAGGCTTGCTAGAAGCCCTTATTGTATGTTTCAAGTGTCCCATGACACAGACTTTTGGTGTGGATATGTTCTATGTACTTTTTCTATCTTGTATCACTGTAAATGCAATATTGTGGACACCAGTACTCACTCTTTTTGTGTATTTGGACATATGTACACCTAAAAGTATATAATGCCTCCTATGGGAGTGGGATGAACCCCATCTCCTACAGAGCAATACAACTCTTGTTGGAGATATCAATCAGTCATATAGATGAAAGCTCCAACCTCCACTCAAGACTGGATAGCTCAGTGGTTTAGAGCGTCCAGTATATATCTGGGAGGTCCTGGGTTCAAACCCCAGTCTGGTCATTTTCTTAGATGTGCCCATGTGTCGTCCCTCTACTAAGGCACCTTTATATGGCTTTTCCTTAGATGAGGTCCCTCTGGGGTGCATTTATAACAACTCTGTTCTCTTTGCACTCTCAGCTACCAGCTGTTCTACCAAGCTCCTTACTCACTGCTGTTCATCAACTGCGATATTAAGTACTGCAGGAAACCTGCCTACTGTATGATCACCCACATAGATTATGAACTGTTTCACCCATAGGAACTATCTAAAGGATCGCACACATTCCTTTTGGCTTACTAGAAAGCCTTACTGTATGTTTCAAGTGTCCTGTAACATGGACCTTTACTCTACATATGATACTTAATGTTCTGTGCAAACTTTCTATCTCGCAACAATGTATAGTATTGTATACGCAATATTGTGGACACCTGTACTCACTCCTTTTGTAAATATGTACACATATGCACCATAAAGTATATAGATCCTCCTATGGGAGTGGGACAAACCCCATCTCCTACAGAGTTATTCACTTCTCTGTTTGCACACTTCAAAGCTCTTTCCTACAACTTCAAACTCTATTGCTGCTGTTCATCAGAGCACCCTAAGTGCTCCATGACAATTGGATTACCATATCAGGACTGCTAATGATCTCAATTACTATACCAAATAGAACTGGCTTCCATTAGTATTTTCACAATTTTCTTGTCATGACTTGTCATGACTTGTACAAGACATCACAAGACACCACAAGACACAAAGTGACAAGTTCACAAGATAGGTCTGTTTTTGCACAAGTTCAGTTCATTTTGGTTCTCACAAGACCACAAGACCCTACAAGACCACAAGACCACAAGCCAACAGGTTAAAAATAACCAAAATTTGTATTAATATTGTCATATTAAAAACTACATTACAATATACTATATTACAGTATCAAATTGTCATTGTCACAGTCATCACAGTCATCATCACACTGTGGTGGTGGTGGTGGTTGTGGTTGCGGTCATGCTGTCATCGTCATTGCAGTCATCACAGTGGTAGCAGTGGTCATGGTGATGGTTGTGGCAGTGGTTGTGGTGGTCACGGTCATCGTCATGCTGTATTGTGGTCACCGTTGCGGTCACAGTCACACTGTAGTCATTGTCATGGTGGTGGTGGTCACAGTCATCATCGTGGTCATCACAGTAGTGGTGGTGGTGATGGCGGTCATCACAGTCGTCATCACACTGTATCGCAGTCACAGTCACAGTCACAGTCACACTGTAGTCATGGTGGTGGTTGTCATGGTGGTGGTGGTCATCATCATTGTCATTGCAGTCACGCTGTGGTCATCACGGCAGTTGTCGTGGTGGTGGTCATTATCATCGTTGTTGTCGCGCTGTATTGCAGTCACCATTGCGCTGTGTCATTATCGCCGTCGTGCTGTGATCGTCATCGCCATCACCATCATCGTGATGGTGGTCATTGTGGTCATGATCACACTGTGTTGCCGTCGCTGTCACGCTGTGTCATTGTGTCATTGTGTTGCTGCATCGTTGGGTTGCCACATCATCGTGTCGCCACATTGTTGTCCTTATTGTGGTCATAAACGTGGGTCCTGCAGTGGCAGGCAGACCACTGCAGGTGGTGGTGGCACTGCACATGATGACAGCAGGATACTGCAGAGGTGGGAGGAAGGGGGGAGCACTAGCTGTGCTGCTGCAATGTTGGCAGTGGCAAGGGCATAGCAGGTGCCACCACGATATGAAACAAATGCTGCAAAAAAAGTCAGTTGAAATATGACTGAAAAAGAAACTTACCTATGGTGCAACCAATGTGGCACACATGGGAGGGGTGTGAGACCACTGGAAGGGATGGCAAGGAGCGCTGGACATAAACGACACTGCCACAACGTCAGCAGCCAGTGAGGGTGTGGTGGGTGTGGCTGCAGTATGAAACAAATACTGCAAAAATATATATCAGTTGAAAAAGAATGAAAAAGAACTTGCCTGGGGTGCAGCTAAGGGCTGCTGCAGTATGGGAGCAGCAAAACAGTGTTGAGACAGACGCAGATATACCAGCTTGGCCCAGTCCGGCTACCTGCCTAATGTGGACGACGCGACTTGTAGGTAAGTCTCTAACGCTCGGATTGGCTAGATCCTAGGAACCGGAGTACCCAGTTCGCTTATTATAGACGGAGCGCCCTAAGTGCTCCATGACAATTGGACTGCCATATCGGGACTGCTAACGATCTCGATTACTATACCAAATAGAACTGGCTTCATAGAAGCATTACAATCATTACGATTAATGTATGTCTCAGATCTATTAAGTGCGATATTAAGTACTGCAGGAAACCTTGCTACTGTATGATTGCACACTATGTTTCACCCCTAAGAATGATCTAAAGGATCGCACACTTTCTTCTGGGCTTAATAGAATGCCCTACTGTATGTTTCAAGTGTCCTGTGACACAGACTTTCACTATACATGTGTTACTTTACGGTACATGGAATGTTTCTATCTCGCATCAATGTAAATGCAATATTGTGGACACCTAAACTCACTGTTTAGCACAATTTGTACATACATGCACCTAAAAGTATATAAATCCTCCTATGGGAGTGGGACGAACCCCATCTCCTACAGAGCAATACAACTCTGTTCTCTTCACACTCAGCTCTTTGCTGCGCTATCAACTATCTTCACTAGCTGCTGTTCATCAGGTTATGGGCCCTGCGCTCAAACTATAGAACAAAGATCACACACACTCACATCTACATCGTGTCGACTATGTGAGTTACGTCTCTCTTGTTCATTGTTGCCCCCAACTAGCACGTCCCCTGTCAGGCCCATGGGGCAGACAGTGTGCTAGGTCTGTACTGGGTCTCTTAAGGAGACTTCGGCGAGGTGCACTACAGACCATGGCAATGGAGACGTGCACTAAGCAATACCTTTGTCACTGCGTGCACTATATACAGTAGAATAGGAGCGCTATATGCGCTTAGGTGGATGTGGGGCCCCCACATCTACTATAGGCCCAGTGAACTGTTGGGAATTGATGCCCTTAAGTGGGGTCGCCTAGGGGTCTATCACAAGGCACAGGTTAATCACACCTGTAGCTCTTGGGCCTCGTACAACTGCACTGTGCTAGAAATAGAGTAGATACAAAGTAGTGCTGATGTGTGGGTGGTGCCAGGGATAAGCATTCGTTCCCCTAGTCTGGGATATCGCCCAGATGGCACTGATATCCACATCTAAACTACTCAGTCATGTGCCTAGTAAAAGGCATCAAGTAGAGATTCTGCGGACCCACCATTGAGTAGCAGGTGTGCACATGTGCACCTTGACTCTGGGGAAGTGGCTGCTGGCTCATCTCTACCATGACTCCCCTGTAGCCTTAAGCTGCAGCAGTAGCATACAAAGCTTGTAGTATTTACCATACACACTAGTAGCTAAAGCGCATACAAGGGCAGGGCACTGTTGTTTGTGCTCTGAAGTACAGTTCCACAGACAGGGGGTAACGCCCCAACCATCTTTCCTGTTGTGTCAAAAGCAGCCTGTTGCTGACGCTCCACGGCAACAGATAAACCATCCCAATGTCTTCAATGACACCACCCAAAGCACCACCAGTTTCTACTGGCTCCACTTCCACCACCGCTGTACCCCCTGCAGACCCCTCTGCATCGGTACGCATTTCAAATGCATACAATGGCACCTTTGCCATCCCCCCAGGAGTCTCCCTGGGACAATTCGATGGTACCAATTGGGCCAACTGGTCCGCCACCTTTGAAGCCATTCTGGCCATACAGGAGGCAGAAGATGTCATCACAAATGATACAGCCCCTCAAGGGGCAGATCCTGATGAATGGAGGAATTTGCAGAAGCATGTAAAAGCGTATATGCGCCTCTACATCAGGCCCGATGTCTACTCTCATATTGCCTCCGAAGTGGATTATTCCACAGTCAAAGAAAAATGGGACCATCTTGCATCAGTATATGGTGGAGTGGTGGGCAGCACTGCAGTCTTCAATAATTGGATTGTGCTGACCCAAGCCAAACTCAATGACTCTCAACCCCTCGCACACCAATTCACCAAACTCAATGGCACATGAGTTGCACTAGCCAACACTCAAATGGGGGTCACTGACCTCCAGTATTCACTCATCCTCCTTAATGCCTTACCGGAGTCCTATGAGGCTCTGGCATCCACAATCCTTGCCAGCGGCTCACCTAGCAAACTTAGTCACATCGAGATTACCACTCAGGTACTTAATGAAGAAGGCCGCCGTGCTGGGGGATCCGCCTCCCTCAATTCAATCAAGGGCAAAGCGCCCATCGGTGGTAGTGGCAAAATAACAAAGAAAAATAAACACGCAGACCTAACATGCCACTACTACAAGAAGAAGGGCCACATCAAGCCCGACTGCCGTAAGAAGAAGAAGGATGAGGCGGATGCAAAGAAAAAGGAAGGAGGGGGTAGCGGCACAAAGGCAGCCAATGCACATGTACTAGTAGAGTCTACTGCCTCCATTGAGGAGGTCAATGATATGGATGTTTCCTTGTGCGCTGTGACCAAGTCATGTTGGATGCTTGACAGTGGGGCTACACACCACATCACCCCTCATAAATCCGACTTCACCACCTATTCCTCAATCAAAGGCATTGTACACCTAGGTGATAAGTCCACTGTCAAGCAAGTAGGGGTTGGATCAGTAAAAATTAAAAGCCCAGAAGGTGTACAAATCACATTGAGTGATGTACTTCACATTCCCGCTGTAAAAACTCGCTTCCTCTCAACAGGAGCATTGGCAGATAAGGATGCTGAGACCACCTTCAGTAAGGAGAGGGCTAAAATTGTCCTCAATGGGCATTGCATTGCGACAGGATACAAAGAGTCTAAGCTCTATTGGCTTGACTTTACATCTGTATCCCTAAATCTGCATGCAAAAAGTGCATCTACATCACTAGACATCTGGCATCAGCACATGGGACATACTGTATGTCTCATGCTGCATTAAAAACACACAGCCCCTCTGCTGTAAAAGGCATGGACCTCAATGGTGCAGACCTGGCGGTCCCCACAGTCTGCCATGGTTGTGAAACAGGGAAGTCAACCCGGAAACCCTTCTCCCACTCAAAAGATAAAACTACAAAAATATTAGAATTAGTACACTCAGACTTAGCTGGTCCAATGCAGACCAAGTCGATGCAAGGCTGTTTCTATACTGCCACATTTATAGATGACTATTCATGTCAAGCGGTAGTGTACTACCTGCGTACAAAAGACCAATCTGTAGATGCACTCAAAAAATTCTTATCATGGGCTGAGAACCAGTCTTCCCAAAAAATGCACACTCTTAGGTCTGATCGCAGGGGGGATTATATGAATGACAAAGTCCAAAGTGTACTAGTGGAAAAGGGTATAGAGCACCAAAAGACGATGCCACATTCACCACAACAAAATGGAAAGGCTGAGCGATTTAATCGCACCATTATGGACAAAGCCATGGCCATGCTACACCAGGCAGGTCTATCAAACGGCTTCTGGCAATATGCTGTGGACACTGCTGTCCATATCTATAACCACATGCCTACCTGTTTACTTGAGTGGTGCACACCACATGAAGTCTGGAACTCTGGTCACGTTCCTGACATATCTTATCTACATGTCTTCAGATGCAAAGCATACATGCATGTGCAAAAAGATGACTGCAAAAAGCTGGACACAAAGGCCATTGAGGTCGTGTGTCTTGGGTATGAGCCAGGTAGTAAGGGATACCGGCTATGGGACAAACGTACCCACTCTGTCAAAGTGTCCAGGGATGTGACATTTGATGAGAGCAGCTTCCCATCCAGAACTGAGCCTGAGACACCTAGCAATGTCTCAAACACACCAACTTCTTTCCCTATTCCTTTCTTGTTGAGACAGACACAGATATACCGGCTTGGCCCGGTCCGGCTACCTGCCTAATGCGGACGACGTGACTTGTAGGTAAGTCTCAGATGCTTGGATTGGCTAGATCCTAGGAACCGGAGTACCTGGTTCACTTATTATAGACGGAGTGCCCTAAGTGCTCCATGACAATTGAACTGCTATATCAGGACTGCTAACGATCTCAATTACTATACCAAATAGAACTGGCTTCATAGAAGCATTACGATCATTACGATTAATGTATGTCTCAGATCTATTAAGTGCGATATTAAGTACTGCAGGAAACCTTGCTACTGTATGATCGCACACTATGTTTCATCCTTAGGAATGATCTAAAGGATTGTACACTTTCTCCCGGGCTTACTAGAACGCCCCACTGTATGTTTCAAGTGTCCTGTGACATGGACTTTCACTATACATGTGTTACTTTACGGTACATGGAATGTTTCTATCTCGCGTCAATGTAAACACGATATTGTGGACACCTAAACTCACTGTTTAGCACAATTTGTACATACATGCACCTAAAAGTATATAAATCCTCCTATGGGAGTGGGATGAACCCCATCTCCTACAGAGCTATACACATCTCTGTTCTCTACATTCTCAGCTGTGTGCTGCACTACAAACTCTTTTCATCACTGCTGTTCATCATTTCTTTCCAGTGTATGTAGAGCCTAATTAGCCTACAACGCCACCAAATGACAGAGTGCCGTCCCCCACTCCCTCCAATGACAGTGAGGAGGATGTAAAAGACATCTTAGAACCCAAAGTAGAACGACCATCCACTCCCCCACCTCTAACTAAAAAGGAACCGACCACACCAGTGACCGCCCACCGCATGCCCACAACTCCACCTCCAAGAAAAAGCACTACCAGGATCACTAATCTAAATATTAGCCCTGACATGTCTATGCCAGGAGAATTCCAAGAGCGCCTACAGCGCCAGGAACTATTACATGAAATGGACACAGCGCCTAGAAGATCGGCAAGAGTACCTGTCCCTAACCGGCAGTACCTCCATGATGACAATGCAGAGTTTAGCTCCCAGGGGCTTGGACATGCAGAATTACTTGCCGCCGCTTATGTTGGTCGGGATCCAGTCTCTTACAATGAGGCCATGAAATCAAATAGAGCGGATGAATGGAAGGAAGCGTGCCAATATGAAATGGACGCCCTTTCTAAAAATAACATGTGGAAGTTAGTCGATCTACCCGCTGGCCATAAGGCTGTCAAATCTAAATGGGTCTTTAAATTGAAATTGGATGGCCGATACCGCGCTCGCTTGGTGGCTAAGGGATTCACACAGATCCCTGGCCTAGATTATGATGAAACCTTCTCCCCAGTCGCACGTTTTGAGTCACTCAGATTACTCCTAGCATTAGCTGCGCTAGAAGACTGGCATATACACCAGATGGACATCAAATCGGCGTTCTTAAATGGCATGCTCAACGAGGAGATATACATGGAGCAACCACAAGGTTTCATTGAAACCGGAAAAGAGAATAAGGTGTGTTGCCTACATAAGGTGATATATGGACTCAAACAAGCTTCCCGTGCATGGAATCTGCAATTTCATGGAGTTCTTCTAGAACTCGGCTTTAAGCAGATGTCATCAGATGCAGGGGTATATGTCATGCCTTCAACGCAGGGGGAGGATTCCTTAATTGTGATTCTTTACGTCGATGACATAACTATAATGGGTGCTTCTTTAGAAGCTGTCAAGTGGCTAAAAACCAATCTCGCTAAGCGCTATGAAATGTCAGATTTAGGAGAGATCGAGTCCTATCTTGGGATTAGAATACTCTGAGACAGATCTAAGCGCACAATGCAAATAGATCAGGCTGGCTACATCAAGGATGTCCTTGATCACTTTAACATGGCAGATGCCAACCCTCACAATACACCCCTTCCAGCTGGCACAGAAGCGCACCTGATCAAAAATACTGAGCAGGCCTCCGATGTGGAGATCAAACATTATCAAAGCCTAATAGGCAGCCTGCTCTATGTTCAGATCGGGACATGCCCGGACATCTCCTTTGCTGTATCACACCTAGCACAGTATGCAGCAAACCCTTCCCCCCAACATCTACGCTTAGCACAGTATGTCTTATCCTACTTAGTAGGAACTGTAGATATGTGCATAAAGTTTGATGGTGCCAAAGGTGAAGGCCTAACGGGCTACTTGGACTCCAGTATGGGAGATCAAACTGATGATAGACACTCTACAAGTGGCTATGTATTCCTGCTATCAGGAGGAGCAATCTCTTGGTCATCGCGTAAGCAAAAGACCATTGCACAGAGTACCTCAGAAGCAGAATACATGGCCATGGCAGATGCAGCAAATCAAGCTGCATGGTACCGGATGTTCCTTAGTGAACTAGAATACACTGTTGATGACCCTATCCCCATCCATGGTGACAATAAGGGTGCTGTTGATTTGGCACTAAACCCTGTCACTGGCTGTAGATCCAAGCATATAGATATTAAGCACCATGCTATTAGGAAGTATGTAGAAAACAAATATATAACGCTTGTGCGTACTCCCACAGAAGAAATGGTTGCAGATGGCTTCACAAAGCCACTCTTGCGTGCCCTCCTTCTCAGGCATATGCCTAGCATGGGACTAAATCTATGCGATACTTAGTTGTCCAATTGTTGGATCATGGGGGGATGTTGAGATGGATGCAGATATATCGGCTTGGCCCAGTCCAGCTACCTGCCTAATGTGGACGACGCGACTTGTAGGTAAGTCTCTAACGCTCAGATCAGCTAGATCCTAGGAACCGGAGTACCCGGTTCGCTTATTATAGACAGAGCGCCCTAAGTGCTCCATGACAATTGGACTGCCATATCGGGACTGCTAACGATCTCGATTACTATACCAAATAGAACTGGCTTCATAGAAGCATTACGATCATTACGATTAATGTATGTCTCAGATCTATTAAGTGCGATATTACAGTTGCTCAAAAAACCATCCCAATGTTTTTCTGTTTTGTGATATTTTGCTCATAACACAATATCAGTAAGAGATATCATTCTGAGAATATAGTATGTGATAGTACATCATACTAGCTTTCATTTGATTCCCTACTTATTCAATTTGGACCAACACTGATTCCACAATAAAGTAAACAAAATGATCACTCATTGGGACAGTTTTTTGACCCACCCCTCAGAATCAATATCTAACTAACTGACACTTGGTATGACCACTGTTTGCCTTGATAATTTCTGGGACCCTTCTACAGTACTTTGATTGTCCTCCTAAGGCATTACAAACACTTCAATCACACCATTGTCATCATGAGACCCTCTCCTCCTCTCAAACTGACTACATCCTCTCTCTGCTTGATTTTGGCACTTCTGGCCATATGGTGTGAGAGGAACCTGGAGTATTCAATGCTACCACCACCAGAGTGCATTTAAAATACAGTGGGCCAAAAAACCGTTACAATGTTTTGCAGTTTTGACTTGTGGTTGCAATACCTCACTAACAAAAATTCCTTAAATCATGAAAATATTAGGGAACATGCCCATGCATCCTAGCTTTAATTTGAGCCCTCATACATATTCATTAGACCAGTGGTTCCTGAGTTATATAGACTTTATGTCAGAGTATGCATTGTAACGGTTTTTTGGCTGATCATCTCATATGCATAATTTGATGTTTACCACTCAATGTCTGATCTATAAATGCCACCTGAGTATCAAAAAAAGTCATACCATACTTCAATTGTACTCCTAAGGCATTACAAACACTTCGATCACACCATTGTCATCATCAGACCCCCTCCTTCTCTCAAACTGATTACATCCTCTATCTCCTTGATTTTGGCACTTCATGCCACATGATGTGAGAGAAAACTGGAGCATTCAATGCTACCACCACCAGGGTGCATTGCAAATACAGTTTCTACATTAAAAAACATGTTAGCGATCATTTCTTTGGGCCTACCCCTGCTAATTGTCACTATTCTACCTGGTTTATTGGTACTGGAAGG
>QLPC01002020.1:0-22347 GCA_003314055.1 Lactifluus hygrophoroides | reverse complement strand
CTCCACCAATCGAGAGGCCAGCCCTGATCTGAAATTGGAGATTGACGAGCATGCGGCTGAAGGCGTGAAACGAGCACTCTCGTCACTCCAAATCCGCAATATTGATCCAAGTTAGCAGGTGACTGGAGTGTGTGTGCTGCTGATTGGAACACAAGCAACATAAGCAAAAGTTCACATGACAGAACAAGCAAGTTCGTCGACGAATCGAGGTTATCAGTATCCAACCTTGTCCAAGTCTCTGGCGGATAACGTTTTAGGCTCTGGAACTCCGAGATAGAACATCATATAGGAGACCAGCCGCCGGACGCAGGGACGGGGCGCAAACCGGATGAAATGTGGTGGCTCGTCAAGAGGCTGGAATTACCGTAGAGCGTAGTTTAATATCAGGATTCCAGAGAGAAAAGGGGGTGTGCCTGTTTGTAAATTGATCAACGCGGAAGGTCAGGAGACCCCGCACCACTCGGAAAAAAGCGACGAGAGGTGGAGCCAAGATAGCAAGTAGCACGTTTTACGGGTGGGCCGAATGAGGGTTGTGCGCAATGTCTGGCTTTTGGGATCCCCTGGGAGCCTGACAAGTACTTCAGAAAGTTATGTATGACTGACCATCTTTTTGAGACCGAGCGTGGGGGTGATCTTGTGCGTCACGTTGGACGTCTATCAGTTATGATCGATGCATGATCACCAGGAAATGTTCGGTTGGTATATTATCAAGAACACCACCACTCCAGGACGATCGAATATGCGAGTGCTGTGGTTCTGGAGCGCTCTAGAGCTCACAGCTTGCTGCAGGTTAGTGATCTGGGCGCTGTCATGTTCATCACCACCTGCCTTCTTCGTACATCGTTTCCACAAGTCGCATATCATCGATATATATATACAAATTATGGTCTTACTTTCTCCATACTCGTTTCCACTTCTCTCTGCTAGTGGCATCGCATGGCGAGCGACCGTCCACGCACAGAAATGACTGCGGACTCGGAGAGCTGTCGGTCCACGTGGAGAGGAAGGTACCGTAAAATTCATAGAAGGTACCGAGTGAAGAGAAATGAAAAGTTAGACACTACGAATCCGAGTCAACGTGAATTGTTCCCGCAGAAGCGAAATATGGCCATGATTTCGGGAAAATGTTACAAGTCTGGAACGGTCAAGGGTGTTGATGCGAAAGAGCTGATCGTGTTTTGCAATGTCTCGTGATCTCTGACCCGGCCCGAGCCGCGTCCATATCATCCCTGTCGCTTGTCTATACCTCACACACTCTCATACACCCTGTGAGCTGTGAGCACCCTCACACCGCTTTCAAGATCCGTCCAGTGGCCAATTCAGGAATGAATAGGAAATTTATGTTGGTCTGACGAATTAAAAGAATGAGTGTCCGAGCCGGCAGCTGCCCATTTTGCTGAGAATCAAATTCTGGAATTGGCTTTTTGCTTTTTGACAGTTCTCTCCGCCCTCCGCCCTCCGCCGAACTCACTTAAGGATATTGCTGGAACATGCATATGGCGCCGTTGGTTCATGTGGCGACGATGATAACTGGAGATGCTCGCAAGGCCACTTGCTTAACGTTTCGCCATTTTTCGGCTGGACCAACCATCATGGTATAATATCTGCTCCGTTTTTTTCACGCTTGTATGCACGCTAAGTGCCCTCAAAGAATACCAAGGTAAAAATCTAGAGTAGAGAGGTTTCCGACGGGACAAGACAAGATGGTCATGTCTATATTCGATAACATCACAAGATCGAAGCGAAGGCTTTTGATAAAAATAACCTACAGTGACCTCGAATAAACTATTAGGCTTGCTTGTCGCGATCGCGTGACTCGGACTCTAGACTCGATCTACATTGTCCTACCTATTTATTTCTTGGGGCAGTACGACGATCTTTGTTCGAGTTGTCGATGTTTGCTTACTCGTACTTCAGCACAACAAATATAGGGGATGCCAAGTACCAGTGCGCAGGAATATACGACGCCCAATGAAATGATTAACAAAACGACGAAACAATTCTGCATAATTTGTGAACTAACCGTGGGAACGTGGAACACTGGCTCTCAAGTAACTCGAGGTATTTCATCGCGTGTCTGGTTGTTGGTGCCCCTGCCAACGTAAGCAGCGCACTTTCTATGGTCATTTGTAGAAGTTATCGACCTGCCAACAGGATCATACAAAGTAGGTCGCGCATCAGGTAATCTTGGTGTAGTTGGTGCTGTCCAAGCTTGAAACAACCCAATTCTGGATTTTATTTGCCACTTCAATCTGGGTGCCCCAAGACTGACGAGTGTTCTCTGACGAATTACGGTTAGATGAATTAGTGAGCACACCATATTTACCAACCGCCAATGCGTTTTCGTCTTGAATAACCTCATTGGTAATTCGGTCCTTCCTTCCTCCATACTGCCGAAAACACCCACGATGCCTGCGGAGACGGGTGGTGGGCGTGGAAAATGACTCCCAATTACACCGCGTAACTGCCAACATGATAGGTTGAAGCACATGCTAGCCATCATAAAAAAAAGCCACCCGAAGTTGCGAACCATTGAGCAGCTGAAAAAGGCACTGATGGTGTACACATGTACACACTCCCATTGACTTGGACTATAGCACGCGTCCAGACGAAGAAAGCATAGCCCCGGATATTGTGATAAGGCCATGCAAAAGTGAACTAACGCTAGATAGATCTTTATGTCGTTATATTAATCCGTTGACAGTGATACAGCTATCCCGTGACAGAGTCGAGGCTGACCTAAGAAGCACATATTTCGTATGCGGGGCTTCTGCCATTGAACCGGCGCTGTGACAAGAATCAACAGGGGTAGCTAGAAAGACTCGCCAAGGACATACCTCTACGCTCACAGGACGCATTGGTTTGGGTATTAGGGAGAAGAGAGCGGAGAAAAAGAGGAGGTCACAAGGCGAGCACTTTTAGCCGGCTAGTCAAAGGCCGGAGAAGGAAGAGTGGTGTGAGAGCGAGGCTGACACATATAAACTGAGGCTGAGATAGAAGAGCCTGCGGTACCACGTATATGCAATTTGTGGGGCGCCTTCTGCAATCGGCATCATTTCAGCTGCGCGGGACGCAGTTCTGAACTAGTAGACGAAGCACCAGCAAGAGCACGCGGGGGCGCGGGCACACCACATGAGTGAATGCGTGGAGGACCAATGGCGTTGTACATTTATTAGTACGCAAAACGTAAAAGAGAAAAACGCTGAAGAAGTTGGTGTTCTTCTACTCCTATGATCAACTAGGGGGCAGCACGACGATGAATGTACTACAGAACAGAAACTCACGCGAACTAGAACCCCAATCTGCTGAGCTCAATAGCTTGTCCCAGACGTCGTCTATCCTTTCATACATCTTGCCCCCGGCAGAACATGTCGTGAGGGTGCCTATAGCAGCAACTCCATCAGTATCAGGAAGGGTCCGAGATAAAGGAATATTGCATGTGACCAGCCATGCGTTTATCTGTTACGTTTATCGCAATTTCGTCGCTACATGTGCAAGGGGGAAGATGGTGGGCGTAATGAAGTCACCCTTCCTAGATGAATATGATGATGAAGAAACGAGAAACGGCGGCAAATGAGACGATGAAGGAGCGAGAACAGACGGCAAGTGAGACGATGAAGAAACGAGAAACGACGGCAAATGAAAGAACGCACGATAAGCGCTCGTCGACACTACCCTTACTGTATCTGCCCATCTCTGAAATGCGAGGCACTAGCGATCAGTACTAGCATCAGTGCGCGCACGTCACCGTGACGCTCGCTCCTGTGATATTTGTGTGAAGCCGAATATGTAGAACTCTAGGCCGCTAAATGGCGTCCCCAGGATGGGTGGGAGACGAGGACATTTAAGTTGCAGGTAAGCGAGTTTGAAGCTTCAGCTTCTACAGTAATTTACTGTAATGTACGGCACTTCTAATTTTTACAATCAAATTTCTTCTAGGCGAATTTCCTTACAGTGTCACTTTGTGTGTCGAACTTATCACCACTCTGTCCGCGGAGTCTCGGGCTCTCCACACGGCGGCGTGACGGAGCAAAAAGAATCGAAATTGCTAGCGAAAGGGTGGAAAACAATAAGGTCCCATGTCTCAGGGCATTTCTGCCTTGTCAATGGACTCGGAAGCAATCTATAGATTCGGTCTAGGAAGTTTAAAAACGCTGTACTTCGACAAGAGCACCCGTCCTAGCGGATCGTCTCTGCTTCTACCCACTTTCCTGCGGTGTGCTTCGATACGCTCAGCAGATCATGGACCTGGAAAAGCGTCCAGCTAGTCAGGACCTTTCGGTCGACATCGGCCACGACCTCCCATACGATGAATACGACACGCCACAAGATCGGAAGCTTCTGAGAAAAATAGACTTACGGTGACTCACACACACATGCTGTATCGAGATTTACTGCCAAGTGATTCTGACATCCGTCTAGCCTTCTACCAATACTCACTTTATTGAACGTATTCAACTTCATGGATCGGTGGGTCGATATTTACGCTTGCTTGCATGTGTTCGCTTATGTCCGCTTCAGCGCGAACATAGGGAACGCCAGGTGAGCACTCAACACGATCATACGATGCAACATGACTGACAAGAACAACTTACCAGAATCATTGGACTCGCTTCGGTAATTGGCTGCCCAGCTCTAGCTTTCGCTCAAGACAGTTCTAATATTTTCCCCCAAGGATTTGCGCCTTTCGCCGCTGGCCTTCAACACGGCGCTTGCTCTCTATTTTGTTTCATATCTGGCCTTTGAAGTTCCCGCCAACGTGAGTAGCGCAATGTCTTATCACATCTATGCAAATTATTGACCTACTAGAAAAGATCGTGTAAGTTGTTCGCGCGTCGAGGTTACCTAACAGTAGCTGATGGTCGTTCAAGCTTGAAACGATTTGATCCTCAAATTTGGTTGCCACTCCTTACTGCGATCTGGGGGGTGACAACTATTGCGCAAGGACTCATAACCAATCAGGCAGGCCTGTTCGGCATTCGCGTTCGTAAGTACTTGTCCTGGCGGTCCACAGAGGACGCTTCTAATGCAACTTTCCAGTCCTTGGTGCCGCCGAAGCAGGCGTATTCCCAGGGGTCGTGTTCTTATTCTCCGTTTACTACCGACGGTAATTGGTTTAGGTTCTCTCTTGTTAACCATTTGTAGAAGGTTTCTTGCTGTAGGGGGGAACGTCAGTGGCGTATCGCCGTTTTCTTTGCTAGTGTGACTCTCGGTGGAACGTTAAGTGGTATGTCATGCCGTCTCCTTCTCATATTCACCTGCTAGATCTTGTCCAGGGTTCTTGGCCTACGCCATTGAAAAGATGGATGGTGTGGGAGGCAAGAGTGGGTGGCAATGGTGAGGGTTCCGCTATCTTCATGCTCAGTTCCTCAAACTTTTAATAGGATTTTCATTCTCGAGGGACTGTTAACCGTCGTGTTCGCCGCTGTTGCATTCTTTGTCGTTCCGACGTGGCCGCAGAAAGCTAAATGGGTATGTCGGACTACTGCTTCATGAGGATTATCTCAATGGTAATGTTATAGTTAACCAGTGAAGAGCGCTCTCGCCTTCTGGCTCGTTTGGGCGCCGACTGCGACGCTGCGGAGCAAGAGAAGTTCAAGTGGAAATACGTACGCCAGGCTTTCGCTGACCCCTTGGTTTGGGGTTACGCCATTATAGCCACTGGCTTTACGTTTGTAGTATACAGTATGGCCCTTTTCTTGGTATGCCTCCAACAACCTTTTGCTGCCCATTCTAATACTTACATCATTTAGCCAACGATAATCGTTGGGTTGGGATTTAAAGTACCTTGGAGGGCCCAGCTGTAATATCTCCGACAATCCTACGATGTAGTTCTGGATCTTCTAACGGCGCTCCTAGGATGACTGTCCCACCATATGTGTTGGCCACTGTAGGTATCGTGTTCTGTGCTTGGATAGTAGCGCGACGTGGCCGTCGCGCTCCCTTCATCATTGGTTCAGCCGTGATAGCTGTCATTGGTGTGTACGATGCGCTGCTGTCATCCATGAAAGTTGTGCATTTCAGTTACAACTCTTGCAGGTTACATTATCATCCTCACGACCAAAACACGTACGTTGATTTCACGGTGGGGGACCACGTAGACCTGATCGTCCTGCGTTTGGACAATCCCAGCCGGTGCACAATATGTAGGAGTACACTTTGCCGTTTTCGGGATCTTCACTGGCACAGCTATGCTAGCGAGGTGCGTACGGGGTTTTATCTGTCCTCCTTTGCGTCTCATGGCTTATCTGGCGTGTTAGCTGGCCATCGGAGAACATCTCCGGTCAGACCAAGCGCGCCGTAGGCGTTGCTCTACAGGTTTCCATCGGTGATCTGGGCGCTGTCGCGGGTTTGCTCATCTACCGCCCGTCCTTGTCCGCTCATGAATTCCGCACGCCACATCTCATAGCTATAGGACTTCTTACACTCTCGATTGTCACCACCTGTGCCGTCTGGTATCGCCTGGAAAGTGAGAATCGCCGGCGCGCCGAGATTATCGCCGCGGGCAAGGACGAGATTGTTGATCCAGAGACGAAGATGCTATTGGGCGATCGCGATATTCACTGGAGGTATCAATTGTGATGCATGTGATGGACTGCCAGTGCAAAAGACTGTTGGAGCAAGGGCGCTTTGAAAGATGAGGTCATTTATGGGTACTTGATCTGATGTGTACATATATGACACGAAAATCCTGTATAGTAATGTCTTGAAATAACGTATAGAATCAACGTTCCGGGAATCAATCAATTCAATGCAGGGTCCCAAGACGTGAGAGTGCAGCACACGTGACTATTGCGTCTTTGACCAGTTGTCTTATTCATCTGTCTGATTCATGCAAACGTCTTGCAGAGTATTTAAATACCCACTTAGAGATCTGGGGTCCTCATCAAGTTCCTCCAATATTTCCCTTGTCCGCTCTCAAAACTTGTCCTCTCCTATCCTTAGACTTGCTCAGGTACAGCGCTCGTATTGCGTCATACCTCCTATATCGGCTAATCCCCTCCTTCCATTCCAGATACACAGAGCTATCAGCCATACCCCACTTCAGAGAATGCCCCCAATCGACAGACCATCCCCAGGAGAAAAGTATGACGCCGTCTTTATCGGTGGCGGCAGTGGAGGCTCTGCCGGTTCGGTATGCGTTGTCTGACGTTGTACGTTGTACACAATGGCTTACCTCTTCATGCACAGCGTCGCGCCGCGCTACATGGTGCGAAGACAGCTATCATAGAGGAATCGGGAAAACTAGGCGGCACTTGCGTCAATGTTGGTCAGTGTCAGACTTTCCTGGCTCTACTTGTGCTAATGTGGTCTTTACGCAAAGGTTGTGTGCCAAAGAAGGTGAGAGAATTTGATTACGCAGAGTCTTAAGCCTCCCCCCTCACTCATTGGGATGTTTGAAGATTATGTGGCATGCTGCGGATATCGCAGACAAGATACGTAATGCTGCCGACGGTTACCATTTCAACCTTCCTCAGGATAGCCCGACGTTCAACTGGGCCACTTTTAAACCCCAGCGTGACGCATATATTCGTTTCCTAAATGGAATCTACGACAAGAATATTACCACGGAAGGTGTCGCATACCACGTTGGCCATGCCAAGCTCACATCGCCAAAGAGCATTGAGATTCGGCGCGAGGACGGCACTACGTACACAATCAACACCGACAAGGTGGTCATCGCCACCGGCGGGCGGCCAATCATCCCCTCAGATGACGAAATACCTGGTGCATCGCTTGGCACTGACTCGGATGGATTCTTTGCACTCGAGGACCAGCCCAAGCGCGTTGCAGTCGTCGGCGCAGGATATATAGCAGTCGAGCTCGCAGGCGTGTTGCACACGCTTGGCTCAGAGACGCACCTCATAGCTCGCCACGACAAAGTCCTTCGCACGTTTGATCCCGCCGTGCAGGATGTGCTCGTGCCGTGGATGCAACACACTGGCATCAACTTTCATGGGAATAGCAGAGTCGTCAAGGTCGAGGGCCAGCGCGGTGGCCCGCTCTCTGTTCATCTCAACTCTGGCAAGGTAATCGAAGTCGACACGCTCATTTGGGCGATCGGTCGCAAAGCAAACACAGAGAATCTTGGTATTGAGGACGTCGGTGTCAAACTCGATGCCGGTGGAAATATCGTCGTCGACGAGTGGCAACAGACGAATATCAAGGACATCTTCTCAATTGGTGACGTCCAGGGAAAGGCGCTGCTTACACCCGTTGCTATTGCGGCTGGAAGGCGGCTTTCCAACAGGCTCTACGGTGGAGAGGCGTTCAAGAACGACAAACTCGACTATCATAATATTCCAACTGTCGTCTTCTCGTGAGCTTCTTGGAGGATGCTATTGCGGCTGCAAACGTTACTGATGGGTGTCGGGACGCAGTCATCCACCTATTGGAACTGTGGGGCTTACAGAGCCTCAGGCCCGGGAGAAGTACGGTGGTGCCGTCAAGATTTGTTCGTACCTCATCTATTGATGCACGGAATTCCTGCTGAAACGATTTGACAGATCAATCGTCGTTCCGCGCCCTCTACTTCTCGATGATCCCACAGACACACAAAGAGCCCTCCTTGTTTAAACTCGTCGTTGTGGGCCCGGAGGAACGCGTTGTCGGCGTGCACGTTATTGGCCAAGGCAGCGATGAATTGCTACAAGGCTTTGCCGTCGCTGTCAAAATGGGGGGTAAGTTAAAGCCAGAATTTGGCGATCAGTGTCCGATTTCCTAATGACATCGTTACGCAGCAACCAAACGCGACTTTGACGACACTGTCGCAATCCATCCAACGTCTGCAGAGGGTATGTGTACATTTTCTTCTTATAGACATTATCTGTTCTCATTATATGCACGTTCCAGAATTGGTCACATTAAGATAGATAGATAGATAAAATGGTTTGCAGACATCAGCAAAGATGTACATGGCCAGGTTTCGCGTCTTTCAGGGAAGGGAAGAGCCTGACGCCCTAGTTGAACGCGATTTGGGTACTACAAAACTATATGTAACCAGTGGAAGATAGCACGGTCGAATGAAAAGAGTCTGGAGAATAGCAGCGATCAGTGATCAAACTCGTGGTTCGCATACAGCATCTCAATCAGTGGTTACGGCATGAAGTGTGGGATTGGCCAGATCACCTGGGAGTAGGATATACCACAAACAAGCGAACACATAGTTACTAGCTACGAGTAGTCGTACAGAGTCGCGCCCAGACATCGGCTCTATCATCGCACCATTGCCAAGATCCTCTGATAATCCTCGCGTACACTCTGAAATGTCTCTTCCAGCTTCTCCAAGCGCTCCTTTTCTTCCAATTGAACAAGCGTTTCCTACGCACACGAATTGGAAAAAAGGACGCATCAAGCTCACAGCAACAAGTGCAGACACGATAGACTCACATAGTTAAAGCGATAAAGCCGCTCCTTCACCTGGAGTCGGTAGGCTTTGGCAGCGCGGGTATCGACAGGGTTCAGATGCAACTGGATGAGCATTTCTACGAGACGGTGGAACTGGCGCTGAGGGTTGATGAGATGAGAGACGTCAGACGGCGGGGGGAAAAAAAGTTAGAAATGAGGAAAGCATGGTCGGAAGGAACACGCACTCCGGCGATCTTCAAGTCCTTCCGCCAGCGCTCCAGCCAAGCACGGTCGGCTGGGGGACCCAACTTGCCCGGGGCCTTGCTACTCTTCGCGGTCGTGCGCACGCGCGCGACGCGCCCACCACCGTGTGACAACACGTCGGGGCTAAGGCCCTCGGCCATGAATGCCGTATGTCCAAGCAACATCGCGAGATCGTTGCGGTCGCGCAGGTCTTCAAAGGCTTCCGCGGGATCTTCGACCGTCAGCTCGGATATGGTGGGGCGTGTGAGGACGTATTGGTAGATTGCGTTGTATAGCGCCGCTAAGGGTGAGCGCGTCAGCTTCGGAGGATAGTGTGGAGGCGGTACACTGACACCCGTGTCCCTGATGTTGGTAAGGGGGAATGATCACGAATTGACTGGAAAGGTGTCATGGGGTTGCCACTAGCACAAGGGACAGAGGCACACACCTCAATCGGAGGCGAACTTTGTCGGGAAAACAGTAGAAGGGATAGAGAGACGAGTACCCCATAAAGTGATACGTCTCTGTGACGGGAGTCGTTTGCCGTTTGCGCTTTTCGTATCTAATCTCGTCAGCATTCATTGGAACAGACGAGGAACGGAAAGGTCCCACAAGACCACAAACTCCCACGAGTCCTCCTCCTCGTTGATGTATGACCCAGCTTCGATGTAAAGTAGGATGAACAGTTGCATCCGCCGGTGGTATTCTCGGAATCCAGAGGAATTCCATGTTGTCTGAGAGAACGTCAGGGAGGAGCGCACGGTACGTGAGTAGAGGCCACTCACATGCCACACTTCATACACAACCGCGTCTGGGTCGTCCTCGGGAAGTGTGACTGCTGCGCCCTTACCTTTTTTTGCGATGTTCGGCGCTACGCGGGTGTATGAATGAATCTTCTTTCCGAACGGCCGAAATGATAAGGCGTCCTCTTCGACGCGCGCGAGGAACTCAACCTCAGTTTGATAGTAGCCCTGGATTATAAAATTCTCGAGTGTACCTCGGACGTCATCGATAGTCGAGGAAGCTGGAAGTTTTGCAGAATATGTGATGTTTAGAAATTGCGCGAGAGAACCAGACGCGAGGCGCAACTGCAGATACAGTGTCATTCACGGAGATCGCGTCTAGTGAGACTTATGAAGGAGCGCACGTCGATCACTAGGTCATTGTACCCATATATTTTCTCGTCTTCCCCGTATATCTGGAGCAAAAGTCAGTTGGATTACCGGAACAACTCGAAGGAGAACTATACCAACTGGATAGGTAAAGGTCGGGTGGAAGTTCTCGTAAGACTCGTTGTCACCTAGTACTTCCTTGTCTTTGTCGGCGCGTACTGCGTAGTGGGAAAGTTGATACTCGTAAAGAAGCCAGGACTACAAATAAGCATACCGAGAGATATGTGAAAGGCGTCGTTTGAATCCGCAGTCCAATTGGCCATGCGAAAACGGAGATCGGTGTTACTGGGTATGTTCGAGCTGACTAACTTTCTGGCGAAGGGGTAATTGTTGTTGTGAACTGGTTATTGCCCCCGGAGCACTGACACGTTGAAATGGACAAGGTGGTCACTGTAGATGACGATGGACTCAACAGCGCGAATGAGTCGCGCCTGTGAACGCGACGCACGTGTGTCTCTCGTGGCCTGCCATAAAAGTTGCCAACATTCCCCTGCCTCGCACCAATTTATTGTGGATGAGCTCCTCCACAGCTTTGACACTCAAATTGCTCGCACTCTGTGTCCAAGAATCTCGACAACTTGTTGCTATCTAAGCACACCAATTGCTACTGTGACCTACTTGATTCTCTATGACCGAAGATACGCTTCCTACCCACGACCTCACTGCAGATGGTGACGGTGATATGATAACGCAATGTATTGGCACACAGAAAACCTGCAAAGGCGTACTAGACTTTGTTTTTAAGGAGGTCGCGCGGCGCACTTCTGTGCAAGATGATATCAAACAACTTCTCCCCTCACCAACGCTGACGATCACAAAGCTCTTACATCTTCCACTCCATCATCCCGCCGCTTCTATATCTCTCAGTGATCCCGCGACGCTCATTTCTTATTATGAACCTACACACATGTCAATATATTGCTTACAGATCCCAGTCCCTCCAAAGCGTCCTTCGTGGAATTGAAGGACCACGTCGGTCAGGCTGTAGCAAATAGTCGATTCAGTACTGGCTGGACAATGACGTTAGGCTACCCTTTGATGCTCTGGGTGCTTGGTCATTTCTGTCAGAAGTGAGTGGTGCACAGAACATCTGGTCGGAAGCTTTAGACTGGCTCAAATGCCAGACGGCCATCCCATTTACGACGCATTCTCATGTGGCGTCCCTCCCGGATACCATCCCATGGAAAGACAGCACAATGGGTCTCACAATGACGGAGATGGCTACCTTCCTTTCGTGTCGATGTTTGTCAGACAATCACATCGACGCCATGCTCACCATCACCTCGAATGAACTGCGCAAGATGCTTACGACTAACTCATATCACACCGTGGTCGTGAATATTGATTTTTCGTATCATATAATGTACGAGCCCCTCCTTTCAATGTCTCCGGTACCATCAAACTACCGCGGCAAGGCACCCAAATCAAACCACGAGGACAATGTCCGCATCGCAGCTGTCGTCTTTTCACCACCCAACCTTGGGCTTGTTTGGTTATCAATATACAGGAAGGTACAATATCTTGGGGAGACTCACTGCGTAGTGTGGAGCCACCGGGGTTCATGAAACGCTTGAAAACTTGGCTTCGCTACTTTGTACCCCAGAAGGACTTCAAGCCCCTTCAACATCTGGCGTGTGCGGAGCAAAAGGATATATATTCGTGTGGTACCGTCACTGTGAATACAGTGAGACACCACGTATTTGGGATGAACTCTGGACAGGATGCCAAAGAAATGCTTCATATCTCCGAGTTCATCAAGATTCTAGAGTTCTCAGAGAACTCAACGGTGCGCTAAAATGAGTTATCACATCACCCAGGAACCAATTCACACGCGCTCCCTAATACACATAGGTCCAATTCCGCAGACAATCTCGATATCGCTACCGACCCACAGCCTTCCAACACGTCGTAGGTCCTCTTCGTACCTCTCAGGCCACTCTTGACATCTTTATCAACACCAACCCATCCTCGTCGTGTGCCAACAAGCGTCCATATTCCGACAGCCCCGCGGTCACTTCCGAGTCTAAGACAAAGCGACCCCGGTTGCATGCATATCCGCGACCGAACAAAACCGCTCCCCGGACACCTACCCAAGGAAACCTGCTATCTTTTGGTACGAGCAAACGAGCTGCGTCAAAGCGTCGAACGAGTGAACACGTACGAAATGGTACCTTTGTCCGGAATCCAAAACGCTGGGAAATTTACAAAAAGAAATTGGCCGAGCTGGACGAGAACTTCGAGGTCGATGAGACTGATCCTACTCTTGCGCATCAGATCAAGCACTCGCGCTGTAGGTTATGGGACACCATGTCCACTCCATACGACAAAGAATGCTTCAAGAAACATGTAGAGTCGTGTTCATATGTCTCTGACGCTTGGACGCTACATGAATTTGTGTTATTTCGAGTCGATGAAGCTCCTCTTCCTCCTCGCGTGAAGGCGCCCCCTGCTGAGCGTCTTCCCTGCCCTGGCCTTACCAAGACCCAGGACCCACGCATCCCAGCGTACATCGAACGGACCCCGGTCTCGAGTGCAGGTGGCACTGCCATCCACATTGTTGCGCAGAAGATGTCTTCGAAGGAGTATTACACCCTGCAGCAAAATGAGAAGGACCTTGCGCGTCAAGAACAGACCCAGAGTCACCACCGCTGGAAGATTGGCTGCACAGGTGGTGATGCACGACGCTCTGGTGGCTCGCTACTGCCATGCAGCGCGTGCAATGACGTTCTATACCTACACGTTCAACAATATTCTGAATAAGTTGGCCCCAGACGACAAAAATCGCAAATTCACCCCTCACACTTATCAGCCTCCTGAAGTTGGGAGGATGTAGGCTAGTGTTTTTCAGGGCCTCATCATTGGCGTGTGTTCTCATCACTTGGTTTCATCCTCCATCACCAAATCATATAACAGGAGTCGAGTCGAATCATCATTCAGACGCCCTTGTGTAATTTGTCGTAGATGGGTAGATGAGTCTGACTTGAATCATGTTGGATTCAGAAAAAAAGAAAAAAGAAAAGACTTGAATTATGAAGTTTCACGTGCTCAGTAAGAGCGCAGACCCAGGCCAGGTGTGAGGTGAGAAAATCGCACATAAATCAAACGTTTATTGATCAGGCTGTACACTTTTCATGCTCACATGCTCAAGCGATACAATATTCACACTCTGATCTGCCATTTTTTTCCCTCCTTAAGATACCTCACACAGACAGGCCTTCATTTACTTTTTGAAAATCTGGGCAAAAGTCGTTCCTTGGTGACTACGTAAAAGACGTTTCAGAGTAGGTGTCGTTGATAGTAGTCATGACTTACCCCAGATTTTCCCTCCCCGGGTCATAGAACGTTCTGGGAACCCAATGTTTAGCACGTTCCACGACAGAAGTGAACATCACGATATCCTCACATGTATCCTCTGTCTCCCGGAGTCCCGAGCTCCTTCTCAAGAAAAGTGAAGAGGGCTGAGCTGTATGCTTCGTTCCGTTCGGGCGTGATATTGTCCAAGCTCGTCTAGCATGGTGGATCCATCCATGGAGCGTCATTCAACTAGCGTGCAGACAGGCGAGGCGTACAATTGTGAGCAGGAACGCGGGTTCAAAGGATCCGTTGAACGACAGGAAGTCGTTGTACCGGTACGAGATCGATATGTACCTTTCCGGCTTCTCCAGAATAGCGGCAGAGGCCTGTGATCGAGTGAGGTGATTGATCTTGGGCTAAAAAAGCACCAAGGGTACCTTGGAGAAGTTCAGGGCGAACGATCTGGGGTCAGAGAGCTGCAGGACGTCAGTTGACAGATGGTGTCTCGGATGATGTATTCACTCGCCTGAACATTGGTCTCAAGGACGAGAGCCGGCATAATTTACTCCGTCTGCGATAGGGTTAAACGTTAAGCGACAGGGAGATTGAGAAGTCGATCTTGTTTGGGTCGCCCGGCCCAGTGGGCCTTATTTATTCGCGGCGTAATGGGAGCAAATCACACAATCATCAACAGGGGGCACCCCTTGTTATCGCACATGTTAGAAGATGGGACTCCTCCAATACTGTCTCGATTTCTCTGAATTTTGGTATGCAGGCTCTCTACTCGACACATAACTTGTAATTCGGATATCTTGAGCATCCATGAAGAATTCAGCTGGATATCAACGAAAGGGTTAACTGAGGGGTAGGCAACGCTATCACGACACAGCACGGTGCCTCAATCGAGGGCAGGTGATTCGGATAAGTGGGATGATAATGCTCCTATCTATAGGAGAATCTACCTTCACGGAAGCGGAAACCTTATCTGCATTTGCATTTGCTCTCACGGAGGTAAAACTGACTTGGCAGGTCAACTTGGCAGGTCAACTGGCCAGTTGGCGTACACGTTATTGGTACGATGCTGCAGGGCTTCGGCCGCCGTTTTATCAAAAAGGTGGGTGAGTGAAGCCTTGCTCAGATGGCACGATCACAATCTACAGAATAATTCAGAGGGCGTAAGCAAAGATGTACTGTATATAACGAAAGGGCCTCAGACTGGCAAATAAGCAGCAACGCCAGCATGCCGGAATGACCGACCCGTGTGTCGCGATATCTCAAATACTGCGTGAAGAGCTGGATTGATTGGATCACACTCCTATTCTCCACATAAAGCGGTGTTCCGACTTCAGGTGATCGGCCGGGTTTAGAGTGAGCATTTCCGCCGTGCCAATAACTTGAAACCCCAAGTGTTATGACTCCGATAAAGTACACAATCAACATGATGGATGTCATTCTTCTGTAACTGCTATGACAAGTAATGGAGAGCAAAGAGAGGCAAATTTCGAGTCAAACGGAGCAAGCGTGATTATGCAGCCCCAACAATAATGAAGTTTAAGGGAGAAAAAAAAGAGGGAGAAACGTGTGTTTGAATGGTCAGAATACCTCCTCCCGAGGTCCCTCTTCCAATCGTTGGTAGAAAGCAGAGCTGAAACCCAAACCAGCCCAACTTGTGGCGCGTGATGAATGCAGCTCGTCTGTGGGCGAGACCCAACCATGAGAACCCGAACCATCGCTAAGACCGTCAGAGCCATAATCAGCATCTGAAAGCATCTCAAAATCGCTCCACTGTGGTGACAGGCTCGATCCCGGCTCAGATAAAGGCCGGGCGGCGGCAGTACTAGTCGGTGCAGGGTCAGCCACTGGTGGCGTGACCGATCCAAGCGTAGAACACGACGCAGAAAAATCAAGCGTCGGGAGTACGAACGCGTACGCCGGGTCCATCGCCGAGTTCATGTTGAGCTCTGCAAGCCCAGAGCAGTCCGGCCCCGAGCCAATGTCCGACAACGTCGCATCGACGTCCTCGGTCCCGATCTCTTCTGCGGACTCTTCCTCAAGGACGCACCAGCCCGTCGCGGCTTCACCGAGGATGCCGCGCACGGCATACGCAGACCATCCTGAAAAGCGGACACGGAGAACTGTTGCACCGCGAGCACCGCCAAAGGCCTCGCAGGTTGCACCTTTATCCCAAACTTGTGCCGCGTCCAGTTGCTCGAAGAGGGCCCTTACTCGGGAAGTGTGACGTTCTGTGTGGATGTGGAGTGCTGAGAGCTCCATGAATGGGAGGAGTGGGTGGTGGTCATATACAAACATGCGCGAGAGCGGCACGCGGGTAGTCGGTGTCGGTGCGAGAGGAATAATGAGGGTCGTGGATACGTCCGGTACCTGAGGAGGAGCAAAATACTCGTCAAAATCGGCTTGGGCTGTGGGCTCGGTGGTGCACGTGGCAGCGGGGTGGAACTGCACGCGGGTAGGAGACTCGGGACAACGTTGTTTCTTGGACCCTTTGCGAGCCGCCTTCTTGTGTTTGAAAGCTAACGTAGGATCGTCTTTCATCCGCATGTCCAAGTCAGCTTCTAGGAATGCTCGGCTAGTCACGGGGATATTGTGCATCTTGTCGGCGATGCTCTGGAAGATTGGACGCCCCGTTGTGAAGTTCCTGGCGGTGCCGAGACCGACTTGGGCAATGCTACGCGGCACTGCGGGTGGTCGTGGAAGGCGCGGGGCCCTCATCTGCATGGAGAGAGCATGTCGAACAGGTAACGACAGGTTGTGCTCGATTGTGGGTGCTCGAAAGGCTGCTGACTGCACGGATCGCGACGCAGCGCCAGGGCATTGAAGGGTACTGGGGGTTGTAAGATGACCGACGAAAGCATTTAAGATATTCCTGGTTCTATGAAGTGCACGAGAAGCAAAGGAAGATGATTGTTGAGGAGTACGAGGTGTGAAGGACTGTGTGTGAAGACCACGAATGGATGATATGTTAGGGCTATGTACACCCCGAAGCGCTTGTCGTGCCACGGAGGACAAAAGTCCCGACGATGCTAGTTGCATCGTGGGCAAGTGCTCGATGAAGGCAACTGCGAAGATGTAGTATGTCAAATGGAATCGTGGTGGAACTTGTTGGAGGGTGAGCCTGCCAGTGAGCCATGGGTGAACCTGGTGCCCTTACGTAACTGCCATGCCGCTCCGCGCGTCGCGTATCTTACTAAGTGCTATGACAAATCAATCGTCTAAGTTATTCCAAACTGTCATACACTATACTGCATACTGCCATTTCTCTTCCTTGTTGGTACCTCCGCTTACTTTCCAAGGATCTCGGCAGCGGTCGTTCCCCTGTGGCTAAAAAGTGTTTCAGGCTAGGTGCCCTGAGAGCTGCCATGACTCGGACTTACCCAACATTGGTACTCCCTGGATCATGGAATATTCTGAAATACACTGTTCAGCACGTCCCACGACAGAAGCGAGCACATCCTCACATGTATCCTCTGTCACTTTGAATCCCGAGTTCCTTCTCAAGAAATGCGAATAGGCTCGAGCTGTACGCCTTGTTCTGCTCTGGCGTGAGATTGTCCAAGCTCAACTGGCACGTGTATGATGAATCCTCATTCAATCAGTGCGGGTAGGAGAGGCATACAATTGTGATCAAGAATGCAGGCTCAAAGGTTCCGTGGAATGAAAGGAACTCGTTGTGCCGGTACGAGACTGCCATTTGTTGTTCCGATACTTCCAGAAAGTTCGCAATAGTCTGTGGTCCGTTGAGATAATAGGTCTATGCCGAAAAGACACCGAGGACATGGTGTTACCTTGGAGAGGTTCAAAACGAACGATCTGGGATTGGCGGGCTGCAGAATGTAAGCTGGCAAATTGGTGTCTGGGATGACCCATTCACTCGCCTGAACATTCGTCTCAACGGTGAGAATTGGCATGATTATTCCGTTTGCTATAGGGTTAACTGACAGGTGAAGATGGAGGAGTATAGGATGAAGTATGACCGTTCCGGGGTAGGTCTAATATATACCCGCAATCGCGATTACACGAGCAACGGACGTTATACTTCTTACTTTCAAGGCCGTAACCGCGTATAGCAATATAGCGTAGCTGATCGGGGCAACTGTGCCTTCATTAATGTGTATATCCCCACATGACGGGACATCTAATGGCATAACTGGGACAAGTGAATAGATTATTTGACGCCCACTCGTTACACATCCATCGGAGTGTGCTTAGTATGAACAATTCACCACATGAGTGTTTTTACTACCATTTAATTACGAGATTTTAACGACGGAAGCATTATACGTTTGTCCACGGAGATAAAACTGGAAGGTCAGTCATCATAGCAGTGATTTATGATAGAGAGAACAATGTAAGTGTTATACCACCGGCTCAATAATCAACAACCAGTTAACATTCATCCGAGTCGCTCTGCGTATTTTCTTCCCGTGCACTTGCCTCATCTTCTACTCCTACTGTCGTTGACGAAACGAAGGTAGTCCGTTTCCGCCGCTTACCCCGTCGGCCCCACTTGCTGCCGCCCGCTATCGACTCGTCCACACCATCTCCGATGATGACAACGACGCTCAGACTCGACTTTGCTCTTGTCCGATATGTTATCTCCTCGTCCTCATCGTCTGGATGAAGCTCATCTTGCACGTCCACAGTTCCAGTAAGAACCTCTGTTCGAATATCCTTCGCAGGGAACGGGAGGACCTCGGGCAAGGATGCCACTAAAGTACAAAGGTGTGGAATGGCAGCGCCAAGAGCACTCAGATGGAGAGATTTGTAGCTGCGTATAATGTCAACTTTTAAGAGTATGCAGTCGCGACGATGAGTAACGCACCCGTCCTTCAGAACTAAGTCTTTGCAGCGCCTGAGATATGGGCCCAGCTTTGTTCTACGCGTGATCGTAATGTAGTTTTTCCCTTCGTGATGGGCAGAACGGGGGCCCGTCGCAGAAACGGCTGCAGGGACAGTTGGAAATGGCCGCGGAGGCACAAGTTTCTTGACGCGATGACTGGGCGTCCTATCAGTGCGAATGGGGCCGGGTGCTTTCTCCTTTCCTTTTCGTGTCGCTGTAGCGGGTTCTTGCGCAGTGTTGGAATTATCTGCGGCGGTTGATGTGTTTGCCATGGATGAGGAGATCTTCTAGTCACGCCTGACCTGCCCTAAGATATCGGAATGCACGGGCCGGAAGTTTTACAGTAATTGGTGGCGACCGGACCTTTTCTTCCAGTTCACTTTCATCTTATTGTCTTGTCCACTCTCGCCTCCCAGCACGAAGAAGTATCAAAGGGGACGTGCATCAGTCCAGTTGAAAGAAAAGAAAGATGAGTCAGGATCAGGCGGAACAGAACATTCAGATGTGGAAGGTCAAGAAACTCATCAAGAGTCTTGACTCTGCTCGTGGGTGCGTACCCCCCCCTCTCACACACCATCGCGTATCACGGTGTTCATTGGAATAATCTCGCAGCGCTGGCACTTCAATGATCAGTCTGATCATCCCTCCCAAGGTGAATTCTCTTCTGGTCATTGACGATTTTTGTTCCATGGACCTTCCATCTCTAGGACCAAATTTCGAGGGCGAATGCCATGTTGACCCAGGAATACGGAACTGCGTCCAACATCAAATCCCGTGTTAATCGCCTATCTGTGCTTGCTGCCATCACCAGCACCCAACAGCGGCTCAAGCTCTACAACCGCGTGCCACCTAACGGCCTCGTGTTATTCGTGGGCACTATCTTAACCGATGAGGGAAAGGAAAAGAAGGTCTCATTCGACTTTGAGCCTCACAAACCGATCAACACGTATGTCCCTCAATGTGCCCCATCCAACCCAACGAGGGTTCTAAACAGCCCGCCTCAGGTCCTTATACCTTTGTGACAACAAATTTCACACTGAAGCATTGTCCGAGCTGCTCGAATCGGACTCTCGTTTCGGCTTCATTGTCATGGATGGTAACGGGACCCTCTTTGGAACCCTCGCTGGAAATACGCGCGAGGTTATCCACAAATTCACCGTCGATCTACCGAAGAAGCATGGACGTGGTGGACAGTCCGCCTTGCGTTTCTCACGTTTGCGTGACGAGAAGCGTCACAACTACGTCCGGAAGGTGGCTGAATTAGCAGTTCAGCATTTCATCACGAACGACAAGGTCAATGTCACGGGTTTGGTCCTGGCAGGTAGCGCGGACTTCAAGACCGAACTCAGCCAGAGTGACATGTTTGATCCCCGCCTCGGCGCCAAAGTTATCAAAGTTGTTGATGTCAGTTATGGGGGTGAGAACGGTTTCAATCAGGTACGTGTCGCTATATCTGTACTTCTCCGTTAATTAATATCGTTGTCTTGTCGTCCAGGCTATCGAACTGGCTGCGGAGTCTCTGGCCAATGTCAAATTCGTTCAAGAGAAGAAGCTGATCCAGAAGTATTTTGATGAGATCAGCCAAGATTCAGGCAAATACTGTTTCGGTATCGTCGACACTCTCAAGGCGCTCGAACTCGGTGCTGTCGAAACTCTGATCGTTTGGGAGAATCTGGATATTACTCGTTTCGTTCTTCGCAATGCGGCCGGAGGTAAAGCACTTTCCTTACTGTCTGTGCTCACGACTTTTTAATAAGTCATGTAGAGGAAATTATCGTTCACGTCAACAAGGAGCAGGAAAAAGACCGCGAGAAGTTCGCCGACAAATCGACGGGGCTCGAGATGGAACATGCGCAAGAGCCACAACCACTACTCGAGTGGTTCGCCGAGAAGTACAAAGAGTTTGGCGCGAATCTGGAGTTCGTGACGAACCGCTCACAGGAGGGTGCGCAGTTTGTCAAGGGTTTCGGTGGCATTGGTGGCCTGTTGAGATACAAGGTCGACTTTTCGAACCTGGCTTCTGCGGATGACGACGAAGACGAGTTCTTCTCCGACGACGACGATATCTGACGGTTTTGTGGGCTCCTTCGTGGAGCCTCGCTCGGGGACGACGGTAGGGGTACGCCGGGCGGGGCGGAGGGGAGTGGGCGGGTGCAAGCCGAGTTGTGGAGATCGATATGGATGCCAAATGCCTTGATTAGATGGAGGAATTCTGCCATGTTGTTCGCTGGCAGGCAGGAGACTCTCCGTGAAGGAGGATGGTACGAAAATTGCAAGCACCATCCTAAAGTGGTTGCATTTATACAAAATTTTATCTTGAGCCCAGGTGGGTATCCCTCCTTTCTTCCTATGATGGTTTGCAAAGTGATAGCATCCCTGTGTAGGTTAACCTAACGACACGAAATCAGGATGGGCTAGGTATATTGTCTGCGTGGATTATGACCCTTCGAAGTGAAACGATGTTGGAGTTGATAGATGCGTTTGAGAATAGGTACTGAAGTTGTTGTGACGTATTGCTAGTCGTTGTTATGATCAAGTTCATTTTAGGCACAGTCACGGTATGTGGGCGAACATCCAATATGCATTCGCCGTAAAGTCAACCACTCTCTAGGAGCCTGTGATAGATCCACACCCCTCCCTCTCGATCCCACAGAGCCCGAACCCCTCAACCCTCCCATTCTTCCGCAGTGTGACCCTAAAGAACCAGTGTGCGAAGGGCGTCGTATTTCTCCAATATCCGCCGAATAAAAGTCAACAATAAAGTGAAGCCGCGCCTCAGCGGTGGCGTCGTCGTCGGGGTAAGAGTGAAGCGTGCGTGGGTGGTGAAGACAGAAGCCTCAAGGCCACGAAACGGAGCAACGTTGATGGTCGCAAGCCATGGTCACGATCTTGTGAATCGTCCATTGATGGCTCGTCTGCATGCCGGAAATCGTCCGGAATGCGCTGGCAAAGTACTGGTAGCGACTGGCGCCGGTCGCTACTCGACGTTGTGCCGCCGTTATTGCAGAGCTCGAACGCGAGCCGTAACTCGCGGCGTGGTACGTGCCAGTCAAGTCGATACGGTAATCCAGGAGATGCGGAGATGCGGGGGTTCTGGGCACGTTCTGGAAAGGTGAGATTGGGGCTCAGGTCGTGGGGTTTGCGGCAAGAAGACGGTTGGAGATGGTGGAGGCGGGCAGAGGCGGGTTGTTCGTCGAAGCTGCCGAAGAATTTCTGCGCGATGGGAAAATGTGATATCGATCAGTGCCGGTTGTCTCCCATCGGCATTTGAGAGCACGATGTCAACTGAAACGAGAGCAACGGCGACTTGCTAATACTCCATGCGCATTCCCTGGATGGGAAAAGATGGCTTCTTTGAGAATAAAAATAGGGTATAAGGTTGTTACACGCTTACGTCGTGATCGATGTACCAGCAGGAGAATCTGCAGCCGA
>QLPC01002017.1:0-12530 GCA_003314055.1 Lactifluus hygrophoroides | reverse complement strand
GTATACGAAGTGTTGAGTTTCGGGTGTTTGAGCTGTCAGCTCCATGTCAGCGATCAGCTCAGTAAGCTGTACAGCCCTGTTCGCGACCGAGCCACTGCCACCATCGAGATCGACATTCCTGAAAGGCACATAGTGAGATCCTTTAGAGATCTGCATTACGATCGAAGCAGTTCGGAAGAAATAGTCATGCCATTGAGAATTGTAAACTAAGTTACGAGGCAATCGTGTCCCACTGGGCACTGGGCGTTCATTCAGCGCTGCTGACATAATGTCTATCTGTAAGGCGTTTGTGTAAGGTGGACTTCTTACGAAATCCTGTTACGAGATATCAGATAAGCATCTGAATACATGGTCTATGGTGGTGGGGAGACTCTAAGTGTATTCTAGACAGGCATCTTGATGCGCGATCACTACTAAGTACAGACTGAGATGGGGTATGTGTGAGGACTACAATGTAATCATTAAATTCCTGCGCTCTCCTGCTGGAGGCGTCCTAAATGATAATCTTTCAAGAATGAGCACATAAAGTGGAACAGAGGTGGCAATGAAGGACACACTCATCAAAGAACAGTTCGATGCAGACACCGCCATCACAGACTGCATCTGCTCGAGTGCATTACGGAGTTCCGTATCGCACTGTCGAGGCGAGGGGTGCGGTTCGGCGTGGAAGGAACGGAGAGCGACAATCTCGTTGATAATGACACGACACCCGGCACCCCAAAGTAACTACCAACACCTCAGACATCAGCAAAGAAGCAAAAATAAAAATAAAAACTTACTCCAAGTATTGCGTCCGTATAGATATACTCCTGAGCATGGGCGGCATGATTCACCCGTACCATAGCCATGGCAGCAGACAAGCACTTCGCTCGGGAAGCTGTGTTCTGTGACGAAAATGTGGCGTGCAACTGGATCGTGGCACCGTTCGACAGACAGTACGCGAGGTGTACGAGCGGTACGTTGTGATTGGGAACGTGTTCGATGGGGGCGAGTTGTGATTTGAACTCGTCAATGCGCTGGTCCACCGCAACGAAGTCAGAATAGAATGATCCAATGTTTTGGATTTCTTCTGAGACATCAGTTGGAAGCAGAGCGAAGGTTAATAACACCGCACCCGGTCTCCAAGTAGCAGCAAGGCGAGTTGCACGTTCAAACAGCGCGGCTGCCTTGCTAAGCTGCGTGAGTGGGTTGTGGTTTTCCCAAGGCCACCCGTTATTCATGCCACTGAAAAAACTGCGCACAGTCCCGCTCGTACGCAGATTTGGATATATCTGGCCCTAAGAAATGACAGAGTATCAATGATCCCAGTGCACCGCATGCACCGAGAATACTCACACGCTCATATGTCTCCATCTCTAGTGGCCATGGTGTATCGATCTGCATTCCAGATGCATCCATATCCGAAATCACCATGGGTGGACCGAACGCGACGGCCAAACAGCGATCCATGAGAAAGACAGCCCAGAACGCATTGATGCGCTCTCCCTCCTCTATCTGATCCCGCGGCTCCTGCAAGGTAAGGTCAATTTGATCGACAAAACTCGTGAAAGCAGGCATGGGTTGTGCCGTCCGAATCTTGTGTAAACCGCACGCCACGGCGAGGGATGAAGCAGAATATGCCTCATGGCGCGCGGCAAGAAAGTGGCCGACACGAAAGAAGTAATAGACCAGAAGGAGCTTTGCCTGGATGATTTGCAAGATCTGATGAGAGGGCGCGGCAGGAATTGCGTTCCCAAGTTGGGAAGCGACTCGAGACGCAAGAATTGACTCGCCCTGGAGAAGATCCTTGTTCTTCGTGAGAACTATCCCCCAGAGATAGATTGCATTGATAAGAGCCGGGATAGGGCGACCGGGGTTTCCTACGGGCAGAGATACAGAGTGCCGAAAGCGAGCGTGGTGAAGGAAAAAATGCAGAGAGGGGGCGTATGGGAAGAATGCATCGAGGCTGCCATAAGCGACAATGTATCAGCGCGAGGACGTAATTGCTCAGTCTCACTTACAGCTCTCTTGCTACGTGAGCTGGTGGCTCATCCGAAGCAATCCAAGCCATCGATGTTGAGGGGCGGGTAATCGACGCGGCCGTACCTAGTATATGCCATGAATATCGACCTAACGGGTGAGTCATAGATATACTACCTATTGGAGGACTTGAGGAGGCGGAAGAGTGAGAGCTATGTGAAAACTCGGCTGGAGAATGCAACCCCGGGAGTGAAGGCTGTTGAATTTGATAAAAGGCGGAATGAGGGTCGTGAAGCATCACCGACGGGGGGGCACTATCGGGATGCTCCAGTTCCTGTATACGAGCTTCGAGTTGCATGATGGTATCCTCGAGCATTTGAGTGCGGGTTCTATTTTGGCCATCCGTGTACTCGCAATCGTCTGGGCGATTGGCGCGATTGCATGGGCCACACACGGGGCGAACACCATCACATTTCTAGAAGGTACAATAGGAAGTGTCAGAAGCTTTGCAATGGGACAGCAAGGAGAGTGTGACCATCTTGCGGCGCCTATGTAAAGATCAATGTGAGAAGCATTTCGAATCAACATGCGTCGGGATGCACGGCGCACCTGCAGTTTAGGCACGCCTTGCCACGTTGAAGGGTGCTGGAGGGACCTGCACGAGGAGATGTAGTAGGAGAATCCATGTTCAGATGTGTTTGTTGTGAGGTTTGAAAAGTGATTTTGACTGGAGGTCACCTCCATACTTATACTTATATATACCTCAAGCTGAACTTCAGTCTGAACAGCCACAGCCAAAGGCGTACGTGGTGAGACGGCCATAAGCAACGCCATTTCACGTCCATCGCTTGAGAGAGGTGAGAGTCATTGGACCATCCCTGCGGAGAGCTATGCACGGAGGGCACCTGTAATCAGGAATGGATCTCGGATACGCGGAGGCTCTCCGAAACGCCTTGCACGCCGGATAGCGGGAGCGACCTCTTTAGCCGAACCGGTTATTTCTTCCTTTCATGGTGAAACATTTGACCGAGGAAGCATCGAGAAAGTCCTCGAAATAACACATAGCGACATGAAAACATGTTCCACTGTCTCCTCCCCCAAAACGACAAAGACAGTCTGTCTGCCAAGTCCGGGTAAAACCGCGGGGGTGGCAGGGGTCCATCGCTCAGGCCGTTCTCTCTCTCATACTGCCCGAGTATGACCGAGCCCCTCATATGCCATATCTCTAAATGGGAATCGGTCAACGTAGGAAGTAAACTTAACCATCGCATGGGTCATGTCACCTTCAACTATTAGGTGATGACCATTTCACTACTGGTACGTGTCCCATCCATCGTACCAGTGACAGCTTTGAGAATTTCTTTCTCCTTGAAGCTACTCTTCCTAAGTTAGCACTGCATTGCGTTGATTAGCTTAGATCGTTGTCACACAGCTCGGCTCGCTGACCACCCAGGCTTAGATGAAAGGAAAAGAGCGTTAATCATGGAGTGGTTTGTGTTTTGAGTAACTTAACCGTAACAGTTTGTCATGCCGGCCGAGGCTGGTAGTAAGGGGCGCCGACGTACCGGTTTGTCATTCAGCGTTTGGCTCTGACCTCAACCCACATCCTCCCTGCGTACAGTATTAGTAGATATGAACTTCAAGTACGACATTACACCCTGTATTGCTTCAAGGACTTTGGGCCCCATTGAACTTGACTGCGGAAGTCCTCGGGTAGGTGGTCCGTGCCTTGACTGTTAGATGGGTGCCAATACAAAACAAAACAAAAAGACTCTGTTACGATTACGAGAAATTGTAGTAACACGGAGGATCTTCTCACCAAACCCCGCGTTGAACCACTCGGTCGCGGTTGAACCTGAAACGGAAATGTGGTGCGGAGTTCAATTGCGGCACACGTTCACCGCCCGTATTAGTCATGCACAATGTGCGTTGGTCTATTTGTTTAATGCGAAAGTCTCCCAACCAGGAAGATGGCAATTTAACGAATGTGAACTAGTTGCTTAGTATAGTGGCCATACATGCTTGAAGTGTAAACAGGGTTCACACCGAGAAAATGTTTGAGGGATTAGACTCGAATTGACTCGTAACAGCGCTTATTGGCGCAACTCTATTCCGTTACCCTCCTGGGGGTGAAAAATGTAGCTTTTCGCCGTGCTCATTGTGCCGCCCATGCTGTGGTGTAAGTGATGACTATTAATCGTATGTTTTCCCTGTGTAGGCNGCAGCGGGTTCTTCAGTGCGGACATGTCTTGCCACGGTACAGTTGGACCCCCGATCTGACACCCTGAGAGTGGATCCAGTGAGCTCTGTTTAGGGATGGTTCGAGACAAAAGCAAGTCTGCAAATTGTTCCAGATACACCAGGATATACGTAGCACCGGGTGTTGAATCTGTGATCGAAGATCGACTGCGCGAGAATCAGCATGGGGGCCGGTGGAGTAATGAACTAGATACCGTTGTAGGAGAAAACAAAATCGTGCCCGGTACCGGTGAGGTATCCTGGTTGTCGGGCCAGGGGGAGGGGGAGCAGTATAGTGGTCTGCGGAGCGAAGCGTTGAGATGTTACGAAAGCTTGAAAATTTTCAATTCATCTGGAGGAAGACTTCGGCGTAGAAGGGTGCCTAATGGCGGTAGCGGGGAGCAGAGAGGGCGGTTCTAGAGTGGAGCCTCTGAACCATGAGCTGTGTGGAGTTGAGATAGGAAGACTCGGCCACGGCCAGGCACTATAGGATAAATTGACTAGGAAGCGGAAACTCACCGCGATGTGCAATATTCGGTGCAGAAGACGAGCACATTTTCCGAGGGTTCTGTGATCGTGTGTCCATCAGAACCCTGAGGGGCCCGTAAAGTTCGGCAAGGTACCACGCGCCTGGCATGAGACCATGAGACCATCGGTGGAACAGATAGGTGCAAGAGCAGGCGGTCTAGAATAAATTCCAGAGCATTGGATAGTAGCGGGGAATGACAAGCAACAAGCAGCAACGAGGCCCAGGGTAGAGATAGGAATTAGTTACCTGATAGGTTAGCTAGCGATTTCTACAAGGGGAATGGGAACAATGCCTTAACGCATCCAACGGGGTTGTTCGGTGACAGGGACAACATTTTGGGTAATCTCTAAGTTCGCCCCATGTGGGAGCACTATCCTCCAGTGGTGGTGTCAAAAACAATATCCAATCGAAAGCGTTGAGCGCCATAAAATGGACTGCATGCCGTGAGTCGAGTGGCACAAAGAGGGCCTACATGAGAACGTGTGTTGGGCGTGTAATGGCAGTCAACCACGTCTCTTACGAGAGTCTCAATGCAACCACTTTGATGGATGACCATTTCCATTACTAGATATTCGGCGAGGTGTTCATGGGCGGAAGTCTCCATTTTGATGGCCAGTCCCACGAACGGCTATATTCCGTTTGGTGACCAGCCCCCTTGCGACTGCAGCATGCAAGAAGGTTTCTGAAAATCGTATCGAGACCGTTCATGACCGATCATTCAATAGACCACATTTGTTTGTTCACAGGCTAGTACCCTCTTTCCTTGTTCCTGCCGCCCTCACGTGTTGGACCGAATGCGAATGTTGTGCCTCCTCTCTTTAATATAAACGCTCAATAAATACGGCGACGAGATAAGGACGCTCACGATCGAGGGGGTCATAAGACACTTCCATGGGTTACACGGGGGAGTTATGCCAGTTTTAGCCCAGCAAGTTTTGAAGAGCCGATCAAATATACGGCTTTCCCCAGGAGAGTGCAAGTGCAAGTGTAACACAACCCGTCATTCAAACAGCCCGGAATGACCCAGTTGCAATCAGTGAGTCTAGACAGCTAAGTTACCAATCACACAACAGCGAGCAGGAAGTGACACGACTGAAAGTAACCTGACGTCATTAGCCTGTCTGATACATTCACTGGTATCACTAAGAAGACAATTCCCAAGAACTCGAACTCTGAGAAGTCCCAAGTCAAAATCACTCCCAACAAAAATTTTCCAGAAGCACTACCTCAGATTTCAACTACACGCTCATCTTCATTGCAATGGCTGGATGCGGGTCGTAACCTTCTATAATGAAGTCTTCGTACGTAAAATCTTCAATGTCAGTGATATTGCGCGACCAGCGCACAGTGGGAAAAACGCGTGGTTGGCGGGTAAGTTGCACATTGAGTGCGTCGACATGGTCCCGATAAACGTGAGCATCCCCGAGCTGAATGATCAGCTCGTGGGGCTCTGTATCGGTTACCCGCGCGATCATGTGGGTGAGCAACGCGTATGATGCGATATTAAAAGGAATTCCGAGACCCAGGTCTGCGGAGCGTTGATACATGAGGCAAGATAAACGCCGCGGGGCAGTGGGTGTGTCCTCGGGAGGCAGGTGGACATAGAACTGGCACATCATGTGACAAGGTGGCAGCGCCATAAGTGGGATATCTGCGGAGAAAAATAATTTGAGCATAGAATAGTACGCAACAACGCGTCAAGGACAGACCTGCGGGGTTCCAAGCACTCATGATAATGCGTCGGTCGGTTGGATCCTCCTTGATTTTGTGAATCACCTCGCGTAGTTGGTCGACGCCTTTACCAGAGTAGTCCGCGTCAGCGTCTACATAGTCCGCCCCAAAATGTCTCCATTGGAAGCCATAAACGGGTCCTAAGTCCCCAGCGCGGCGATGTCCCAATCCCCGCTTCTCGAGGAATTCCTTTGAACCGTTCCCGTCCCAAATCTTAACGCCCTTTGTCGAAAGCAGGGTCGAGTCCGTCTGACCTTTGACGAACCAAAGGAGCTCCTCTACTATCCCTCGAAGGAATGTCCTTTTTGTCGTGAGCAGGGGGAGGGTAGAGTTCGCCAGGGAGAAGCGGAGTGATGGAGGTGCAAACAAGGATATGGTTCCTGTTCCCGTGCGATCTGGACGCGATTCCCCGGTATTGAGAATGTCTCTGATAAGGTTGAGATATTGCAGCTCGTCGTGAGGTTTGTCGGAAACGGGTGGACCGGACATGGCAAGGGAAGATGAATGGGGACTTTCCGGTAGCAGCGGACGCGTGAACGCGTATCAAGGCGACGGACGCGACCCTTACATAACCCTCCCTCTGCTTAGGCGCACACTGCACCTCAGACGTGCAATGACACCATCTCCAAATAATCCTCCAGAAATTGGTGAATATTGTCATTTGGCTTTCTTTACGTATATTTGAGACGTTTTACCCAGATTTCAGCCTTTTCGGAGGAGCAGAGAGCCTTTCCGAGGGCAAACAGCCTTCAGCATGGTCACCACGACGCACAGAGATACCACGTTCACAACACCCTCAGGATATATATGGTTCAAAACCGCCTGACCCATCCGATTTTCTCTGGTTAATGACCGAAGAACCTCACCGCTCAAGGCGCGTTGTCATCATGAAGGCGCACCCGGAAGTGAGTGACACTTCATCTTCCTTCTCGTTTCTCGCTATTATTCAATCGCTCAGCGCATATGGATTTCGGGGTTTGTTTCATGTCACTTACAAACGCCCCATTCTGGTTGCTCTGCTGTTATACTTCTCCCTGTCATTGCCTGCCCATCTCCATGCAATCATGATCCCCTACTTCATTTGCACAATTCCCCTTCATTGCTTTTCAAAGATATGCATTCTGAGCACCTTACCAGGTCACCAAACTCATGGGTCATGAATCACTCACAAAATATGTCGTTTTCGCGGTCGTGGCCCTTCAACTTGCAATGGCATTTTTACTCCGATATACCCATCCGTTCTCGTGGAAATTTGTTGCCGCAGCATATATCATTGGTGGAACGGCCAATCATAATTTATTTCTCGCAATTCATGAAATTACCCACAACTTGGCTTTCAAAGGCGTGAAGGCTAACAAAGTACTGGCAATTTTTGCTAACATACCTATTGGTATCCCATATTCCATATCTTTCAAGGCAAGCGACATTTTCAATATTATACGCTTTTTTTCTCATATATTTGGACTTCGTAGGGCTACCATCTGGAACACCATAAATACCTTGGTGAAGACGGGATCGATGTTGATCTCCCTACGCGACTGGAGCTGCTGTGCCTGAACAATGTTCTCGGCAAAGTGTTTTTCTGGTTCGATTGTTTCCCCATCTCATCTTTTTAACTAAACCTCCTCCGAAACAGCACCTTTCAGATTCTCTTTTACGCCCTTCGCCCGGGATTCGTTCGTTCTCAGAAGCTAACCTACTGGCACTTCGTTGGCATCGCTGTCCAATTATCATTCGATTTTCTACTTGCCACCTTCGTCCCGGGCGGACAGAACATGCTGGTCTATCTTATCATGTCCAGCTTCTGGGCAGGCAGCTTACACCCCCTGGCTGCTCATTTCATTGCTGAGCACTATGTCTGGGACAATTTGCAGCAAGAAACGTACTCTTATTACGGATGGTTGAATATCTTTGCCTATAACGTGCGTAACGACCGACTTAGTTCCCACGAAATTAGAACAATTATCTCCAGGTTGGCTACCATAATGAGCATCACGACTTTCCTTCTGTGCCTTGGACACGACTGCCAGCGCTGCGCGCCCTCGCGCCAGAGTTCTATGACACCATGCCTTCGCACCCTTCATGGCCAATGATCATTATTAATTTCATCAGAGATCGAAATGTGGGCATCTTTGCCCGGGTGAAGCGCCCTCCTCGCGGGACCAAAATATCGCCTACCCCTCCGGTTGAATTGGATGGAGGATGTGCTGACGAGAGGGTATCTGTCAGTTGGTTCGGTACGAAGAAAGGAGAGGCAGACACCGTGAGGCGGAGAAAATAATCGTTTTTACAGGAAAAGTAGTGACATCCAATACGACTTTTGTGTATTCATTTTCGGACATATGGACTACACGAGTTTTTCGGGTTCATGGAACAATACTATGCCTGACCCATCATTCGGCCAGACCCATCATTCGGCCAGTCACAGATTTGTCACGCATGAGTTTGATGCAGATTCAAACTCCGCAGTACTTGCGAGGACTGGCCCTCGAGGACTCGCCACTTCGATTTGCAGCTGAATTTAAACTCCGATTCGGCAGGGATCAAGCAGCGTGACAATCACTGAAATTTCGGCCACCCCTTCCTTCACGAATTCCCTTATAAAAACACATGGAACACATTCACTGAACTATTTTAAAGCTACAGTCAAAGTTTGGTGTGCATAGGTGGTGTCGGTGGCGAGAAATTCGAAGTGGCCGAATGATGGGTCTGGCCGAATGAGGGGTCAGGCATAGTAGTGACTTGGCATAGGACCTACGGGCACGTGCACCGGGAGCGATGCCTCAATGCGGATGTAGGCAACGAGAAAACGCGTCCACCCTGGCACCCTGGACCTCACGTTGTACTTCCCTACGACCATGTTCTCCTCCGACTCGAGGCCGCTCCCCCAACGTACGCACAGTATCAATGCCGTTAAACACGCAAACTATTTCGGTTCCGTTGATGAGGAACTGCGTGACTGCAAGAGAGTGCAGCGGCAGGGTCAGGAAGAAGATCTTCGCGAAGCCCTTAACCGCATGATGGTCAGAGTTGAAGAGATGGTGCGGATCCCACTGATGCTGTCCTCTATCACCCTCAAAGCTGTACTGATCGCCCAACAGTGTGCGATGCTCAAATCGTCTTATCAGGCGAGCGCAGATCTTGAGACACAACTCACGCTTGCCGAATCGAATCTCAAGCTCGCGCTAGCGAACAACGAGATGCTTGAGGATGCGTTAAAGAGCGGCTCACTTTCTAAGGATGTCGGCTGGCGTCGCTCGTCACGCGAGACTGGTTCTCTACAAAATGTACCGCCGCCTGCAGTGACATCGCCTCCTGCATCTCAATCCAATCAGACTAGTATCGACGAGAACGAGACGCAGGCCGCCCCGGACTCGCCTGGCTCTGACCCCGATAGCGCACCTTCACCTCCTCCCCCAGTCCAGAGCGACTCACGTTTCTTCCGGTTCCGATTCTCGGGAAATGGACGGACCACGCCGACGCAGCGGCCAAACTCCCCGCCACGAGCACAACGACCGCAGCGTGCACCACACCCGGCAGCAGGTCATTTAACATCTGCATCATTACCATCACTCGTTGCGCCCTTACCAGTTGCTAATGGAGAACTCGAGGAGTTACGTGAGCAACTCTTGACTGAGAAACGCAAGTCTGAGAAGATTGCGCACGAGAAGAAGGAATTGGAAAGCGAACTCGAGAACCTAAGTCAGGCATTGTTCGAGGAAGTCTGTATATTCTCATTGCACTCGCTTCATTCTACTGACAACATCGATGGCACGTTAGGCCAACAAGATGGTGGCGTTAGAGCGCATCAAGCGCGCAGAAGCAGAGGACGAGCTCAAAGATGTGCACGCGGAAAAGGTCGCTCTCAAAGCTGCCCTCCGCCTCATCGAGGAGGATCGTATGCGTGCGGAGAGTACACGCTCGCCGCATGTCAATGACACCGACGCCTCTCAGCGCACCAACGTTGTCACACATTCTCGCTCCTCCTCGTGCGAAGCTATCGTATCCCCACGTCTCGTCGCATGCGAACCACCAACTCCTCCCTCCCTTCCTCCGTCGACCGCGCAGTCACAGTCACAGTCCTCGACGGCGATAGCGATAACGACGAGCATACCAGTCGCAGAAGACGCGCCCCCGTCGCCCGCACCACTCTACGTTCCGCCGCCACATCTGGCAGACTCGGCTCCCACCTCGCGCACAGGCTCGCCCATGCCGTTACCGCATCCACATCGCCCGTCACACCTCCGCCCTGCAGCGCCTCCTCCCGCGCCACCGCCGCCTTCAGCAGCGGATGGATTCCCAGTCTCGCCCTGGGGGGCACGCCTTCCATCCGGCGAAGATGATGCTGACGAGGAAGTGGAGACTCGCCTATCGGTGCCGCAGATCGTCACACTGTTTTCGCCACCTTCAGAAGCTGAGATGGCTGCACCGTGGGGCTGAGATGACCGCTCCGTGGAGCAAAAAAGGTGGTGGTCGTGTGCATTTTTCGCGTCGAAGGTGACCATCCGATCGGCGGGAAATTGCGTAAAGGAGCAGATCGAAACCCTCCCATGTACTCACAGTATATTTGATTCTGACCCTCGCTTCTCTATTTCATCCCGCTATGTACACGTACACGTACAGACATGCTGTACTATTAGTCACACTCATACGCAAGTTTCTCTTTTTTTTTTTAGGGTCGTCTCATTCGAATGAAAACAATTTTCTTCACTTCTTCGACTTCGAGTCAGGAGAATGTGCCCTGGACTGCGCCGCAGTTCAGTCAACGTTGCAGTACGTAGGTACTGAATGAATGAGTCGAGATGAAGCACCGGACAAAGATGCACCTGGACCATCTGAGTACTGAGTAACTCTGACTTCACCTTCGACTCTGAGCTGTGCATTAGCTAATGGTTCGGGCTGTGGCCTGATTATCGAGCTTGCGAAATAGATAAATGGAGCCTAGTTTGCGTTAGATGTTGCATATCTACGATTCTCTACCGATCATAAACACACCATCCTATGCATACACCGGCGAAACGACATCGTTGGCCCCCGGTCGCTACTGTTGATTCGGGTGTGCATAACAGCGGAACGAAGCAGTTCCACAGTCCGTACATTCCAAAGACTAGGGGTAGTGAATGCTTGCGTGGATGACGATGACGATGACGAAGTTCCGACGGTGTAATTACAGACAGGGGTGCACGGGGGCGCCACAGCGTGGATGACGCGGATCTGCCCAAGGCGCAGCTCGGAATGTGTAAGCGCGAGCGGAACCTCGAACGGGCCGACTACCCTACCGTGGCAGATTACAGTTCAGTTACAGTTTCGCTGTGTTTGTGTTGTGGCAGTGAGTGGCACCTTTGACAGTTTACACGTTTTTGGGTGTTTGTGGCGCGATTTTCAGTCAGCAAAGATGACGCTATCATTCGGAAACGTCGTACTCTACGGTCTCGTACTCGTCTTTCCCCTCGCTGTCCTTCTCCAACGCTTCGTTGCCGACGCCGACGCCGACGACCGAGATCATCCGAGTCCAAACTCCGAATCAGCACCGGGACCGGACGTGAAAGAGAAAGAAGCGGAGAACCAGGATAACAGTAGTACTGCGAGTGCGAGTGCGACGATCATGCAAGCTGAACATACGGATCTGGCACCACCCAAGGACGACCCCTTCACGCAAGAAGAGCTCAGAGCGTTTGACGGAAAGGACCCAGCCAAACCGGTGTATGTAGCTATCAAAGGTTTGTCCTATAGCCGTACCCCCCTCGGTCCCCTCTTTCCTTTCCCTAATGATTCTTTATTTTTGGTTCTGGGAAGGCACCGTATTTGATGTGTCGCGGAAGCGTGACACGTACGGACCCGGTGGGTCTTATGCTGTCTTCGCGGGCAAGGACGCATCGCGCGCCTTGGGGTTGTCAAGTCTCAAACCTGAAGATGCCGTTCCTGACTGGAGCTCGCTAGAGGAAAAGGACCTCAAGGTGCTTGACGACTGGCATGCTTTCTTTACGTGCGTTTCCCATAACAACCCCCCCTTTTTTTGTTCTTGTTTTGGTGTTGACCTTGTTTCTCTTATCTTTTTTTTTCTTGTTCACAT
>QLPC01002009.1:0-11517 GCA_003314055.1 Lactifluus hygrophoroides | reverse complement strand
GTGTAACATAAGGCGCAAAGGGTCAGAAGTCCATCGGCATGTGACAGAAGTGGGAAGCCCTCTGGATGCAAGGGTTTACACGTGTGTGGGAATAAGGGTCAAGCAAAAAGGAAACATAGGTCTGGCGTAACAGTTGGTGTACACGGTCCACACGGCGTCTCCTTTTACGTGTGTGGGGAGGTCGTCCTCTTTCCTGGGGAAGATTCTCGTCAGTCCGATTGACTCCCACTTCACGCGCATGCTCTGTGGATTGGCGACGCTCATTGGGGCTGTAGTCTTGCAGGACTTCTGCAGGTATGTTCGTATAGGCTTCCCGAATCAGTCTTTCAATTAGCTGATCGGTTTCTCTTGATTCTCGTAAGATGAGTTCGACCTCGTAAGGGTCCTGAATAAAGCGCGCTTGCTGTAGCCTTTGCTGCAAGTCCAGCAAGCTTCTTTCAAGTGCGATGATGAGTCTGAGGTGGGATACTTGAGTGCCGTGCACCAAGTGAATAAGGGTCTGTTTGGCTCGTTGCACAAATAGTTCAGCCACGATGGCTAAGGTTCTTCTTGAATTTTAGAAAGGGAGTTCAGGACACAGCAAGTGCCTTAGTTCAATAGTCCAAAGGATGAGGTCCAACCAGTGCTGTCGCTCTTCTTCCGTTTGGGCTCTGCAAAATTTCTCTGATAGTTCGAGCTCCCTTGCTCTCAGTTGGAGGTAGATGGAAAGGTTCTCCTCAAACTCCATCATAACTGGTTCCTGTTCAGCCAGTTTTCTTCGTCCTGCTCAAGTGTTTTGATCCACCCCTGTGTGGCTTCGATCTCCTGCTGACGTCGTGCAGTAGGTCTTCGATACTGAGCTATTGAAAGCCTCAGTTTTCTGGCGAGTAGCTCGGTGATGAGTCAAGCTCTGATTCTCTGAATAAAGTACTGAGCGCGGGTTCGGGTACTAGGGTCCAGTGCTGCTGGATCAATGCCTCTTGTACCTGTCTGTGATAGTTTAACTCGATCCTACTAGTTTCACTGACCACTGTGAAAACTAGAGAATATATGGGGGTGTCGATGGAACTGTGATGTCCTAGCCAAGATAAGGCCTTCTTTGCAATCCTATGCAATGTTCTCTGTTGTTCTGTGGTCTCTGTCCTAAGTTGTAGCAATTGTGCCCTGATTTCCCACGGGATCCGAACTGTCGGGTCTCCCCTGTTGGGTGGCAGCTTTGAGTTCTGTGTTACGGCTCACACAGGCCGGCGCTTAGATTAGCTCGAGATCAGGTGGTGAGGAAGTTGCTGATAACGATACGGGTGATCAGCTACTCCCTAATCATGTGACCGTGGGAGTCTAGTGCGACGATAAGTCAGGTGACTAATCACGTGACCCCTCTGTGTGACAAGAGATAAGATAAGATAGATAAGCAAGCGCTTATCTATGTAGTCAGGTGATGATAGAGTGAAGGGTGTCAAGCCAAAGGCTTGAACACTTCTTGAGTAGATAAGATAAGATGAAGATGATCTGATAAGATGAGCTGAGAGCACACTCAAGAGATGAGACAAGAGTGTGATTCAAGGAACTAGTTAGAACTCAAAGCTGGGCCTAATGCCTTGCTTGAGTTCGTCTTAAATACATGGCTACCTACTGATTAGTAAGCAATAATCAGTCATCATGTTATGGAGATCAGTAAGCGCAAGGAATAAAGAAAAGCCAGGGAATGGAGGGGCCTTTTACTAAGGGCCTCTCAAGGAGTCCTGGCCGTTTGCAGAGTAATGGAGATGGAATAAAGTAATGCCAGGAGTGGAGCCCTTATTAAGGGCCTCTCAAGGAGTCCTGGCCGGTTATGGAATGAAGTGGTGCCACAAGGATTGAGGCAATTGCATAATGGGGACGCCTAAACAGGCATCCCTTGACTGTTCCTACAATAGACGACTACTATATGTCAGGAACGGCGCTGCTCGACCAGGCTGTTCCTCCGGTTGAACCACCGAGGGCACGTGAGTATTCGGGAGTGGGGGTTGTAACGGTGATCTTCAAGGCTCTATGGCACGCCTATTCCAGTCGAGGACGATGAAGGACAGATCTTAGTCGTCGCCTGCGGTCGGCGACCCCGATGACTAAGGGAACACGGAGACGAGGGAGAGGAGGGTCGGACAAAGAGACGCTTAGGCAGAGTCCGAGTATGCCCAAACTCTATCAGGAGTGAATGACGAAATGAACAGTCTGGGGCTGTTCCTTGGATTCGGGGGGTTTATATACATAGGGGGGTACAGGTCACGTGTCAATCAACGAACTTTAATCAACGATAAACGGGGACGTGCGTTGGTTAAGGGTAGGCAGTAAGTAGAGGGACGGGTGGGCCGTGGGAAAGGTAACCAATGATATAAAGAGCCAAGTATCGTACCATTCTATTAATAACTTGCGCAGCAATCACAGGACTGCTGCGGACTGCGGACTGCGGACTGCGCAGTGCTGCGGAAAACCTAAATATAGCGTCCAATTACGGCGCGGGGCAAAGGGGACGGATCGGAGATGGATCCAAAGGGAGGGACAGTAAACCGGCCACTGCCGGCGCAGATATGATCGGATGATCAACGGAGTTGGATCACGTGAGTTGGTCACATGATAGAACAGGGTGGTTGGGTCACATGGTGGCGCAAGGGGTCAGGTGAGTCGGGGAAGGTTCCAGGCTTTGGAACACATGAGTCGGGCATCTCGGGGACATGGCCGGGAAGGCCGAGGGGCAACGGAAGGTATTGTCGGTTCGATACTGGACGGGGACAGAATAACCGGGGTCGGATCGGTTAACAGATGATAAGCGGAGGTGGAGGCGCGTCGAGGCCAGAATAGGAAGGCGATTACATGATTATTTCCCACGGTCGAAATTCGAAACTTGAGCCAGAATTCGTCGTTCGTGACACTATATGGGTCCGTCCACCGAAGTGGCAACTGATTCCCGTGCCCCCTTCTCTCTGGGCGTCCGTAACACGCTCGGAGATCTTGGGCTTCACTACACCGGCTTTTGCAAATTGTTCCTGGACTTTTGGACTTGCTACGACATCGACAATATCCATAGCAGTGATTGCCCCCCCTTTGGTCATCTCAGAGAGTGAGAGTTGGACTTCTGCACATACATCTTCATCCTGAAGAACACTCCACCGCTTGCCACCATAGTTGTGGACTGGTAGCTGATCGCAACGGACAAATTCCAAGACCCAGTGCCGGATTGCACACGCGCGTGCCACTCCACGCCCCTGAGATGTTGCCACGATCATTGACGCTTTTCTCCAGGTATAACCAAGGTTTTCATCCAAGAATAGCTGCAAGAGTGCTATCATTGCAGTGATGCGACCATGAAGGATGAGGTCAGTACTTTTCTTCTTTGCTTTTGCAATCAGTTTGTTAGGGTAGGACGTTCCCTTCTGTACGACTTGTACTTTGGGTGGTTGGCAAAAGGCAAGTATCGTCGATGCTCAAGTTAAGAGCAAGAGTTCGGGTGGTTCACAAGTAAAGAGGAGGGACTGGAATGCAGGCACCCAGCAGAGGAGTTCAAAGTCAAGTCCTGTTTATTGAGAAGGACTAATCTGCAGTTCAAGGCAGTATTCTACAGGTTTATATAGCTATTCGTACAATGAGGTCATCGGAGTACTGATGGAATAACGACGTCATAGTGGAGTCTCTTGGTAAGTAACAATGTCATAGTGGGGCCTCTTGGTAAGTGATGATGTCATAGTGGGGTGGAAACTGTGCGGTAAGTGGAGTGGTCATGGATCAAATGGAAGGGAGGGTGCACAGTTAGAAAAAAGAAAAATAGGTCCATATACGTATCGTAACACAGTTGCTGACAAGCACAGTGCAGTGCATCTCGATTATTAAGTAGTGCCAGCGCATGGTCGGTGGGAGTGGGCTTCGAGGCGTCATCGGGGATAATTCCTCGACAAAGGTTGTCAAGCAACTGTTGGATATCGCTCCGTAATGGTGAGTCCTCAGATCCGCATAGCGAGTCACTGATCATTGGTAGTGCATCCTTGGGTCCGCGTAGCGAGTCGCGCTTGAAGTGCGGCGTGTTATCACCACACCACACCATTTCTAGGCTGTCCTGGGGCGAGGCACTCGCCTCTCTGCATGGCAAGTTGCAGTTGATGTTGGTCGCACCCCCGACTTGTATTTGGTGCAGCAATTTGCCTTCGATGCAGGCCCAGGGTCGGATTTCAGCATCTGACTCTATATCTGGGCTGTTTGGTGACTTTGTGCTCTCGATTTCGCTATCGATGTGGGGCAAGATTTCGACATCTTGCCCCTCTGTGTCTGTGGTATTTGGCGACATCGCACACTCGATTTTGCTATCAACGCGGGATGTTGGACATTCGATTTCACTATCGGCGCGGGGCAAGATTCCAGCATCTTGCCCCTCGGTGTCTGTGGTGTCTGGCGACGTCACACACTCAATTTCGCTATTGACGCGGGTCATTGGACCTTCGATTTCACTATCGGCGTGGGGCAAGGTTTCGAAATCTTGCCCCTCTATATCTGTAGTGTTTGGCAACATTGCACCTTTGATTTCGCCTTCAATTTCGCCATCAACGCGGGGCGAGATTTCGACATCTTGCCCCTCTGTGCCTGAGGTGCCTGCACTGCTGTAAGGTCTCCTCACTCTCCTGGTAGCGTGCACATGAGCCCTAGGTTTGAAAACACCAGGCAGACATTGATCCAATGGGATTGAGGCCTCCTGGCATGTTTCCAAGTTGAGGGGCTCTGGCATGCGCTCCGGGTTGTGGGATGTCTCTATATCTCCATATCTAAGCCTCTGTGTGCTCTCATCAGCTGAGGATTCCTCTTCCTCCTCCTGGAGAGAAGACTGTGTCGGAATTGGTGAGGTGTGGTAAGGAGCAGCTTCACTAGTGATCCTTGTTTCTTTCCTGACCTGGACCCCCTTCCAAGCCAAGAAATCCTCAAGCTTGAGGAAACCTTTTGACTCTAACCTTGCCTGTTCCTTCCTGCATCGATACATCGTTGTTGCTGAATTTCTTGTGTACTGTTTTGGCCTCCAGCTCTTCTTCCTTGCTTGTTCAGCTAGGATGGCCAGCCTCTGGGCCTCTCGAAGAACAGCACTGAAATGCTCCAGTTCTGTCACTTCAATGATCTCTGAGCCATCACTAGAGCAGCTGTCATCAATGTCTTCTGTGCTGGAATCATTGTCCAAACTTGGATGTGGGAAAGCATCTGTGGCCCATCAATCATTAATGTGTGAACTTCCAAAAGGAACAACAACGTAACAGGTAACTTACTGTGCCCTGAGCTGTCTTGCATGACATTCTGTGCCTTAATGAGACGAGCTTTCTTGCTGTTTTCAATTGATGCTTGAATAGCACACCATTTTCGAGGCATTTGGGGATAAATCTCGTTTTTTTCGCAGAGAGGGAGGATCTGTTGCTTTAGATTATGTAAGCGTGTGCCTTGATTATATAAGCTTTCAAACTTTCCATCGGAAATCACAAAACTGTGTGAATCAATGCAGAATTGAAAGAAATCATGTTTGCAAGTGAAAACACTTTTTTGACTAAGGCTCCATCAAAATAAGATATTTTTCAAAAAACTCTTCTAGTTCACAGTTATAACTAAGTACTCTATAATTCCTGTATGTCATAATATGTCTCTGGTGAGGTGCGAGCATGCTATAAAATGGGCTCTGCAGGTCGATTTTTGCTTACATAAACCGTGTCAGTTCCTTTTGGCGGCAGCCTTAGCCAAGAAGGTATGGCCTCTGGTGGCTTTCATACGATATACCGACAGCGCTGATGCTACTATATGCAGCCTGTGAAGGTGGTATCATCGATGGGCCAACAATCCGTAGGGAAGAGCTTTATGTTAAACCACCTCCTGGATACGTCATTTGCAGGGAGTGCGATGCAGACAACTGGTATGCGGGTATGTGGTGATTATCTTGGACCGTACTGACATAAATAGAGGGTGTATGGATGTCTGTGACACCCACTGACGATGTGTTCATCGTTGGACTTGACTTCGAAGGTTGATTTGTCCGTTCTCAGTCCTATCATGCCTGACCTAGCGAGACAACTGTAGGCATCGATAGCGTTGAACGAACCCTTCAAGAGGATACGTTGCTTGTCTTGTTCAATACCGCATTATCAAATCTGGTACGTTGGTCGATTCCCTATCCATTACTGCGCTCTAAAATTGAGCAGGTTTTATTCCGCAGTAACTTTTCTCTTGGCCGAGACATCAGCGATCTCTTCAAATCGTTCCAGGCCAGCGTTTCCGCCTTGGATCCAGCGGCTGACGAATCACTCTTTCGATCTACCCTCGTTATTATTATCAAGGTAAGTCTTCCGCGACGATGCACACCCTTCCTCCCCCTTAAGACTTCGATATTAGCACGTCGCCGAGTCGGATACGAATGAAATACGTCATGAGTGATTTTTCTCCATAATATTTTCGCAACCATTTTGTGAACTTAGTGGTTCACAGATTTTCTCTCAAATTTCAACAACTTGTGCAGATGGAGCAGAAAGCCAACTTCATCACGCGCCTTCATCGAGGAAAGCTAGATATTATCCCGTGGCCTGTGATTGAATCGGGGGAGTTTTACAAGTTGTTCTCTGCTCTGAAGAAGTCACTGGACCGACAGCAGATCTCGCATCCGACAGCGTCCGGATTCCTTCTTACAATCAAGACATTAATGGCAAAACTGAAGGCATGTTCTTCCGATTCTGTTAATGATGTGACCTGGACCTCTTTTGCAGGCCAGTGATTGGGGATCGGTCTTTGGTCAGTCCTTGTATCTCCTTGTATCTCCCGTTCTTATTTCTTCGTCCAAAATATAGAAACCGTGACGGAACATCGCGTCAAAATACTCGCAGACCTCCTACCGATGGCATTAGCCACAGGGTGTTCCGAGACTATCTACGGTTCTATGCCCTTGAAGGTACTGTGGCTTATCTATCCGGATCACGAACCGAGTTTCTGACGAGACACTTAGAATCTTGATACCAACGATATAATGAAACGTGAAGACACGGAGATACGCTTTCCTATTTCAGATAGAGAAGATCTTTCAGCTGATATCGAGGAGTGTCTTACCACATTACGCAAGTCCCTGAACACAGACACTGTGCGGCAAACCATGTCCGAATCTCATTGGGTCGAAAATTTCGCGCAGTACATCACCGAAACGATCGACTTGCGAGTACAATACGTCAAACTTTGGTTAGATTCCAACTTGCAGCGGTTCCGAGTTGGCCATGCTTCCGTGGAGGGTTTGCGCAGAACATTTAGCAATATGGTGACCGAGATAAAAGCAAATGTCCAACTTTGCAGGGTTCAATGCTCATCGTGTCATCTTCTCTGCGTCCGCGGTCGCTCACATGGTGGTGAACACAGCTGCGAAACCAACCACAAGTGTGTATATAACTGTTTGTTCTGTGGAGATGAACCCAAGCCTTGTGATATATCGTATATTTTCTGTTCTCTACTGATGACAATCAACTGAATTGACTACAGTGCCGGACATCCTAGGGAGCATATGTACGTCGCACGGGTTATTTATAAAATCAATTCGCAGATAAATATACAGGTGCCTTGTCAATGATCATATGTGTGGCGAACCGTGCAAGCTGTTAGGAAGGCGAGGCTGTACGAAATCCTGCGTGAAAGTAAGTCGAAACAGTTACTCCAAACCACATCTGCATACATATTGGCAGACATTATTCCACGAGGAAGATGAGCACATGTGTTCGGCGCCCATACATATGTGCAGCGAGGTATGGGATATTTGTTTTATGTCAGCGTAATTTACGCACGGGCGGTATCACTAGCCTTGTGCTCTCCAAAACATCAAATTCCCAGGAGGGAATATCTATTCATGTCAGGAAGGTTGCAGTGCTCCCAGGCACGTCCATTTCACCTCTATTCTACTTTTTTAACCCATTGGACACACCACCCAGTGATGAAGATCACGAGGCCCATTTTTGCGATAAGAAGCTGTGCCCAGCGATGTGCGAGCTTTGCAAGAGTCCTTGCATTCAACTTCACCTTCACGGACTTGCACCCGACGTAGCCCATCTGTGCGGGTCAGTATTTGTCTTACTTCAGTAGGGTATCCAACCAAAACATTGAGCTTTCAGAGAGGCGCATCCATGTTTCACACGGTGCTCAGCTCCAGGGATATGCCAAATAGATGTAAGACCTGTTCTTTTGAAGCCGAAGAAACATGTTACGTCACAGTATACCAAGGTGATAGCGGATAAAAATCTGATTTATGGGACCGAATTCTGACAGTGTAATATGTTTTTACAGTATTCACAAGGTTTGTCTAGCATCATATGTGCACTATGATCGTGACATGCTGATATGCACCAGTCGCCAAACGGTTACGGTGTGTCAAGACTCTTGAACCAGGACAAACGATGCATACGGGTGCCCACGTTCACACCAAAGAAGAACAGCCATTCCACTACTGCAAATCTTGGTTCGTCTTTCTACAACGTGTTCTATGGTAAATATTTATACAATGAAGTTGCCCCGGCTGTGGCAACTTCTGCACTTTACCACATGGTAAGAAGTCAATCGATGTTGATCGTTGATCCCTTGTCTACTTCAACCCCCTCATATCTTCTGCTGGCTACTTCAAGGTCATGCTCAGCAAGAGCACGAAACAAGTCATGGAATCGTGGACCAGATTCGCTGGGCCGTAGAGGGAGAAGATAGCAAAGTGGGTGATTTGGGGGGTCACACGTTCTCTTCAAATGACGCTGGAGCACCGATGACGTGCAACTTGGCCTGTTCGTTGATAGGGAGACATGTTCATATCGATTTTTGCTCTTCTGAGGACGGTGAAACATGTAAAGGGGATGACATTCAACATATCAACGCAAAGGTAATACCGGTCCCTGAGAAATGCAAGGATTGGGTCACCCACAGCCTCTTCTGGCGTAGGACAGGTATGTCGACAAATCATTTGCTTGCATCGTTTCCGGCATTGAACACCATTTCAGGCTTCAAAGGTGACATGCGATGTGCTCTTGTATCTTCTGTAATCGCTCACCGAGGTCTGCAAATAGACCCGTACAGTCATGATCAAAGGACTAACTTCATGAAATGGTCCGTACGGGTCTATGGATTAAACGAGTTCCTGACCAGCTTGACTTTTTCAATTGTAGCGATGCCATGTGGTCTGGTACGCTACAATAGTAATGGCCTGCTATGCTTTGCATCGAAATTCCAATATTCATAGGGCCTGATCACTTGGCAACGGCCTACTGCACGCTTCCCTTGTTCCATCTACCCAGAAGTCCCAAGGATCCTGTCGATGTTCATGGCTATATAACAGATGATGGACACTTCTTTGAGTGCAAAGATCCTACTACAGCTTACTCATCGTTCCACGTGTAAGCCTACCTGAGTCTCACTACAAACCGCACTGATAGGCTTAATATTTATAGGATATTCGTTATCGACAGGTCAAGTAATATCTATTTTATAGTCGTTGCATCTTATATTCGGGTTTCAGATCCGGGCCTATGAGTTTGACGGACCATAAACCCTCGGCAAACGCACCCGTAGGGGAAAGAATCCGGCGGCATGCAGATAACAGATTTGGCGCGGTCTGTTCGGCCCTGTATAGCTTCTGGTCCGCCCGCAATATCACTGTCAATGTGGGCCACAAGACGATCAGTACTCGACGAGATGCATACAGTATCGTCCTCTTCAATGGCTCAACAAAGGAAGTGCTCGCCAACGATTGGACAAGTTCCCCAGATGAACTCTTAGACATCGTCTTAAGCGACTCGGAAGGGGCGAGCGGCCCAGCGAACCTTACCGCAGCTCTCCGCGCCGCTGAAATTACCATGGTGCAGAACTGGAGTCTAAGGTTCGTAATATTTTCCGTTTGGTCTCTCGCTTAGTGCGAGCCCGAAATCAGGGCTCCAGTCATGATTTTCCTTTCCGGGGGGGAAGGCTCAGCATCCGACAATGATATTCAAGGTCTTTTCCGCTCTGCAGTCCAACTTGGGTGAGCGGTTTTCTGTTTACAGAACCGCATTGCTGACCGCTTGCGTAGGAGACCACTATCGTTCCATGCAGTGTCCTTTGGAAAAGCGCCTTCGATGTCCACCCTTCGCAGAATGGCAGAGCTTGCGTTGGGAATACAGAATGAGTCAAATCGTGCACCTTCGACCGCGGGGGAAAGAGTGGACGTTCCTTCCTCTTTCGCGTCCGCTTCGGAAACGGTTAGCTCCCATGGTTATCACTCCTGTGTGAACTAAAAGCGGAATAACCCCTAGCTTGAACTCACGGATACGTTCCTGAGTATTGTGGAGTCACTGAAGAAGCGACAAGCTCCATAGACGTGCTTGGGTTCTTTCGTCTGTACACAGAATACGTAAATAGAGACAGGATTTACGTCTTAATCATACTGTAACAGGAAATTATGTTGAGCGTACTCAATCCTAAATGCAGAAACTCCGCTAGAAAGTAAATCACTCGTCCCAGAGGGGACCATCGTAGTGGTTGCTGTTGAAAATTCCTCTCGGCTCTGGAATGCCTATATACGTCGTGCCGGGGTGCGTGCTGCGTTAGAGTCGTTCACTAGTCTACGTAGTCTACTACTATGCATCGGAACCTGATCTCAAGATTTAGTCATTTAGATCGAAGTCAGAGATACAACCAGATATATGCCACTGACGAAGCTCTAGCAGGATAGTCATGGCCCAATGTCGAGGCCTAATACAGATCTAGAGCCTAGTCGTATCTGAGGCCCGAAGCATGGGTCTCGTACTTCCAATGAGGTGTTTTCGTACGGCAAGGCAGTCACCACATCACTAGCATATTCAAGGGATTCCCAAAAAGAAATAAACATCATTACCGTTTCCGCTGTACCAGTCCGGCAGAAGTACGCGCAAGCAAAGCATACTTAAATTTGAAAATGAGGTCGTTGGCTCATAAAGGGGATGGTCAGAATGGCCCACAAATATGCCTACAAGTGGATGAAGGGCACTAGTAAGCGATTCGGAAAGAGGAAGGCCTATGATATATATTGGGAAGAAGGCCATTGTACGAATGAAGGTGCACACGGCAAGTCCTAGAAGAAAAGGGGAGAATGGAGGAAACTGGCACGAGCAAAGAAAGTTCGACAGGAGGAAGGGAGGCTAGGCGACGTGGTAAGACACGAGGCAGAGGACTCGGAGAGTGTGGTGGGTTTAGGGGTATATCAAGGTTCCATCATTTCCGTGAGCGTTGTGGTATATATGAGGGCAGCGGGTCGGAGTCCAGGGTGGGCAAACTTGGAGCTTGAAGTTGACAGCTCGATGGCAGAGGACACGCTGGCCTTAAAGCTTAAACGGCAGAGAGAGCGGAGGTGACTATCTTACCGATCGCGAAGCAGCGCTGGTGGCCTAGGATATGCTGTGAATTGACTGCCCGCCAGTGGAGATGGTATGAGCGGGATTCAGGGGATCCATTGACAGTGTGGAGGGGTGACATCGAGGGGGGTGTGGCCTGACGATCTGAGAAGGCATATGCCATCATATGTCC
>QLPC01002008.1:11479-61504 GCA_003314055.1 Lactifluus hygrophoroides | reverse complement strand
TTACGTTCCCTCAGACGGGGCACAACGTTCACCTAATATTTTACGATCTCCCTTCGATACACTGTCCTCGTCCTCAAATGGAGGCGCAAATTCCAACATCGACATCGCACAATTTCCCGCATGGTCGCGTGGGTGGTATGCAAAAGATAGTAATGGATCGCAGAAGACCGGTCTACGGTCCGAAGCCTCTCGTGCACCTTTCTTCGACCCCTCTTATCGCGCTACGGGGAACCAGTTCGACCCCTATGCTGCGTCGAAGAGCTCATATTCTCGGGACTTTGTTCCGTGGTCCGATACTGATACCCCTAACTATGATTCGCCATTGGACCCAGAACTAAAGGAAGAGCGTATTCGTATGTTGGAACACGAGTTTAGCTCAAAGTTAGAGGGCCCAGCGCAGGAGGAGCCAGTGGGTAGCGTGGATGGGAAGGGTGGGCTTATTACGGACGGCCCAAAGAAACGGGTGGCAATAAGGGCCATCGAGACTTTGTTAGCTCTCGGAATCGCCGTTTCCTTGGTCTACGCTGCCCTAGTGCGTTTGCTATGCTTCATTGCTGGTCAGTGCTGACACTAGTGTTCACAGTGGATCAAACCCCACCATTCACCGCCACCTCAATCTAAACCTCAAACGTTGGCGCTGTATGCTTTATCTGTCCTGACTTCTCTATTTTTTCTCTATCACTTCGTTTTTCGCCCTTGCTGCTGTGCAGGTCGCCGGAAGAAACGAGACCTGACGGGCTATCCTGGTGGCCTTGCGGTGCTGCCCGTTCAGGGGCTACTGGGTGACAAGAAGAAAAAGAAGGGAAAGAAGGGAAAGAAAGAACAGGGGGATGTCCAGGTGAACTTGATCGTGGATCCGACAATATTCAGACCCCATCTTCCTCAGGAGGATGAGGAAAGCGCGAATCACGATGAGTATTCGTCTGCATTCAGCCAATCTGGGACAGGCCGACGGCCGAAACGACGGAGCGTTTTTGAAGGACTTGCAATGGAGGAGAAGTGGAAGCTGGCTCGGAAAGAGCTCAAATGGATGCTCTTTGTCGACATTATTTGCCTGTTCCTCTGGTCCGTGGAGTTCATATGGATATTGATCCGAGAGAGATGCCCACCTGGTGGATTCAATGGATGGTGTGTCCTTTTACGTGGTCGCTTAGCCGGGATACTCATTTTTTTTTGCCACAGGTGCAACGCTTACAACGTCGCATCGGCAGGGGCGTGTCTTTTAGGTTTTGGATTTGGAATCAGTGTTTTCTTCGACGTGAAGGACCTTCACCAGAGTCGTGTTTCACCTCGAACTCGGAGATGACTATTACGATATATGTGACGACCACCTTTTTACGACCTTTAATGAAGTAAAATATCGACGATTAAACTGACTAAAATGGAAGTGGAAATGAAATGTTGAGTGGGTGGAGAAGAGGCGCCTCGAAGAAGCTCCGCGTGCTCTCGCTTGTGGCAGGCTGCGAACCGAGATACTCCTATGACACAAAACCCCCGATCGTGCGTCACATAAACATAACAAGGCCAGGACCATCAAATATGCCCGACAAAGGAGTCCCAACCTCACCTTTCTTCTCTCCAACAACCCTCCATGTCGACATGCTCCCCAATGCTTCCGCTTCACACGTTCTCCTCCTTGCCACGGTCAACGACTTGAGCACCCCCTGTTTCCTCGCCCCGGCCATTGCCGGTGCTACCAGATGTGTCCGCGATCGCCTCGTCATCATCCTCTTTTCGCGCCTTTTCAATACAGGTCGAAGACCACGTTCTCCCCTCACAGGTCGTCCCGAGAAAACGCGCCGGAGAGACAGTTCGGGTTCCACTCGTAGCGACAGTTCGGCCCGAATATCGCACACCGAATGCTGGCGCGACATTCAAAAACTTTTAACTTATGTTTACGTGCAAGCGACGGCGGTGGCACAAGAACTGGACAACGTCCTGCTTCAGGTGGACGTTCTTCTGCGCGGCTTTGATGAAGACCTCAGCGAAGATTTCGGAAAGGACTTTGAGGTTGTTATCAGGATCGAGGGTGGTGAGTCTTGTCGTGTTCCCGGGTGGAGCGCGCCCACCGCCACACCTTTTTGCTGACCATCCTTAGATTGCATACCGGTTCCTCTACCGCAGTCTGTGATGTCCTTACGAACGGCGTGGTCAAAGCCAGGGGATCACGTCCTTGACAGCGAAACCATTCCAGGCTCTCCGACTATGCCTGGATCCGACCCGTCGACCTATCCCGTGGTCGCTCTGGGGGGAACCTTTGATCACCTGCACGCGGGTCATAAAATCTTACTCAGCATGGCTGCATGGATTGCCGATGAAAAGGTAATTGTCGGGGTCACCGGTACGTTCTAGGCCAGTCACGAGGATATTATTTAACGGATGTTCAGACGACGCGCTTTTGACAAAAAAGGACAATAGGGACGTGTTGGAGAGTCTGCCAGAGCGAATACAGGGCGTCCGCACATTTATGGAACTCTTCAAGCCTAGTCTTGTCTATGACATTGTGCCCATAAATGATGTTTATGGGCCCACGGCGACGGACCCAAACATTCAAGCCCTCGTCGTGAGCAAGGAAACAGCGTCCGGTGGAAAAGCCGGTAAGTACTCTATCGCAGTCGTCACTTCGTTTCCTGGCTTGCTCACATCGTCGGTGCACAAGTGGACCAATGTCGGGAGGAGAAGCAGTTACCACCATTGAGGTCATTTGTGATAGACGTTATCTCACATAGTTCGCGTCGATTGGATGTTGAAGACGTGGAAGCGCTGAAACAGGCCAAGATGAGCAGTACGTACATTCGGCAATGGATTGCTTCGCGTAAAAGAAGAGACACAGGGACACAATAACTGTATGGTTACTGTACGTAGTATTGTACGTACTGTATACTGTGTATCCTGTACCTTTTTTGCCACCAGGGAATGACTAATCGGTATTAGCCGATGGCCATGTGCTACCATTCTTTTTTACACCTTTCACCTTTCACCGTCAACAACTTGAACAGATGCACGCCGTTTGACTCTTTCTTCTTCTGCCACGCATCTTTTAGCATCCTCTCTACTTGTGTACATCTTTATTGAGTTATGGCGTCCCAGCGTTCGTTACCTTTCTCCCCGTCTACATCGACTGTCCCAGTTTCTCAGCGACCCTCTCAACTCCCCTCGTCATTATCCACTGTTGGACTCTCAACCAAATTTGAAAGCGTCACAACTCCTCGCGGTAGTAGCGTGTCTAGCTCGGTGGCTAGGCATACACGTACCGGGTCCTCTGTCTCCTCCGCCTCTCGTCCCCGTGCTACTGCTTCAGTATCGGGAGACCCAATCTCTCCATCCCGCCGAACATTCGCGGTTTCAACGTCTAGCCCTCTCAGCGGGACACATGCACACGGAATACTCCCCCCTCCGCCGTTCTTCCACCCCTCTCGTCCTAATCACACACCTCGATCCCCCTCCGACGCGTCTCGCCGGTCGTCCGTGGCTTCTTCGGATGCTATATCCCCCATACAAGAACACGAGGTCCTGAATCAACCTACATTTCCACTCCAACCATTGGCGCACGATGTCCCATATGACTCGGATGGACATTCGGACTCCTATCCCAATGGCGACCGTACATCACGCAATTCCATGCAAGATGCACTGAGCCAGCTGCCAACGAAAGGTCAGAAACATAGTCGTGAGCCGTTGCTTCCCCTTGCTGGACTCGCTCGTTCTCGCTCGGGTTCTTTGAACACCCACCGATCCAAGCCCTCTCTCGCCAGGAACGTGGTTGAAAAGAACGCAGCAAACGCAAGTGCCGCTACGCGTATGCGTGACAGCTTTGAGCGGTTTCGGAAGGGCTTGAGTCTCGAGTCGGTGCGCAGATCTTTATCCGGCTCCCCCAGTGCCAGCCAGTCACCGGTGACCGGTGACCGTCCATTGACCGGGAGCACGAGCAATGTACCCACGACATTTGAGGCAAAAGAAAACTCCGACGAGGAGTATAAGACGTCGGGTGTTGTCCCGCTAGACTTGAGACACCAAACCTCAGCTGTATTCACACCCTACCCTCCTCCTTCCAAGTCCACATACCCACTTTCCCATGTTCCTATTAAACATGAAAAGACTTCCCGTTTTGTCCGAAATTATGAACGGATACCCTCTTCAAACCGCTGGTTCCTACGCGGGCGTTTACTCGTGGGCGGCGATAAGCCCTGGGCGTTCATAGGATCTCTCATGTTGACTTTTGGGATTGCAGGCGTCTGGTTTGGGACAACGTGCATCTGGTGGTGGCATAATGAAAGCCCCGCTGTTGCCGCTGTTGGGGCCTACATGTGTCTCTTAACGATCTCGTTGATGTTATCGACGGTCGGTTCATGTTCGAGTCGAAAAACCGGATACCCACATGCTTACACCGCTCTTGACAGGCCTTCAAAGACCCTGGGATTCTTCCACGAAATCTGGACCCAGATCCACCCTACCCGACCGTGGCGCCTTCTGATGGCGGTGACAACATCCCGTTGCCTCGGGACTTGAAAGTCCGGTCTGCAGTGTGAGGCTCCTCATTTTGTGATCAGTTGTAAGTCGCTCACATATAGGTCAACAGGGTAAGGGTGAAGTATTGCACTACTTGCTGTACATATCGCCCTCCGCGGTCGAGTCACTGTAGATTGGTACGCGCTATTTCCAATGGGATATTGATCGAATTTTTATTTTTCACACAGTGCAATAATTGTGTCGATGGATGTGACCATCACTGTCAATGGGTAAACAACTGTGTCGGGCGCCGTAATTATACACATTTCTTCGCCCTCATTTTGACGGCTGTGCGTGAATGTTCTTCCGTGTTAGCGCTCGGTGGATGGGTCTGACCGATAACACTCTAGACGCTCACACTCTGCCTTGTTATCGTCACATCGGCATTGCATCTCACACTACTGGCGCGGGAGGACCATATCAAGTTTGGAGATGCCCTTGGCAGGGGTGTGGGAAGTGCTGTCGCATTTTGTCTCGCAATCACTGTGATCTGGCCCGTGAGCGCACTCTTGGTTTACCACGTGCGGGTGAGCCATCTGAATATTGTCGTGGACCGGCTGCAAATGCTGACCGACCCGGGTTTAGCTCCTTTATCTTAATGTAACTACGATTGAACAGGTATGGCGTCGTTATATTCCTGTTCTTGTCAGCTGTCCCGTCAGGGCTGTCATTTTCCATCACACCACTTTGCGCCGTTATATCTATTATGGCATCATTAACATTTGGTTCGTTGTTACGTAGATTCGAAATTCCGCACACAAGTCGATTGCGCCAGGGCCGACTCCTCCGAACCCTTTTGCACACTCGAACTGGAGGGGAAATCTCGCTGATGCCCTGTGTCGACCAGGCGGGTTTTCTTGGGTGCAACCTCATGCTGTGGCAACGGAGGACAAGCGGTTGATAAACCCCGGCTTTGAAGATCAAGCTGATTTTGTTGTGCACGATGACGTGGAGGAGGGTCGATACACTGATACCTATGGACATCCGTGAGGAGGTTTGTACATCAATGGTATATAATATCATAGTCCGGAGGATTTAATTTCTTAGACTTTTTGAGAGGAAGTGGGTGATATGGATTCCCGCAGGGACAACAGTGTTTCAGGGAATTTAAATTACGGTGCTGGGCTGCTCTAAATTTAGCTGCCGCGGTAATGGCTCATATGGTGCGCTCGGCTCCCGCCAAAAGATAATGGGATGGCACAGCACAGGACTAGACTAGGGATCCGTAAGGTCTAAGGTCAAGGGGGTCAGGCCTCGCGTCATGAATGATGAATGGAACGAGTAATTGGCTCAAGGCGTGATTATGACGTCAGCGGGTTCTCGTGTCTCGTGTCCGGGATCAAACTTTAGGACGGCGCTTGAAAAAGTGAAGTGAGCCGCCACTGAGCCGTCACGATGGATGTCCGAGTCCGTATCGCCGTATTTCTTCAGTTCCTCTGCCGTCCCTCGCCGCGGGTCGCGTATTACGGTTGCGCCTTTTTTTTACATTAAAGCATAGTCGAACCCCCAGCTATATTTATCTTGTCGATAGCTGTATCTTTGTGGTTAAACGCCTTCCCTGACGAGGACCACTTCTCAGGACAGCAGGACTGAACACTATCCCAGCGGACCCACTCTATTCCGTGAAATAAACTTACATAAGGGGTCCCTTTGCTCGCTCGGCGGCCGTGAACCATTCAGACTCGCTGCGGTTGCCTGTACCTTGGTCATACCCGCTTGATCTGTGCTCTGAATCCGTAACTGGACTGCTGTGTCGGGACCATGGAACCAGAATATGGAACTGACCCTGAACGAGACGCACAGTCAGCCCAGCCACCGACACCTCGGTCTGCTGACATGTCTGACAAGCCCAAGAGACGCCCCACCAAGCCCACTGGAAGTCTTCCATCGCCGGACCTCCGTACGTTTCTCACTCAACTTCGATCTGTACCGTTTCATTCTTCTTACCTTTCGATCTCTCATTCGCTCCATATCTTAGCCGCTCGTCCTTCCCTTCTCTCTCACGCACGCGAAGAGCCTCAGAGATCCGCCTCCAAGAGGAGTCCCCCTGACTCTCGCCCAGTCCTTGTGCACTCTTTTCCAGCAACACCCCAGTTCCCAGTAATGAACCCGTCCTATCCGTCCAATGGCTCTCCATTTCCTCAGTCCCATCCGGCCTATCATCACCATACATCTCAAGGACATTCGAGCAACGGCGTGAATCCTAATACTATGGCTGGACCTGGACAGAGCCATCCGTCTCCATACGCGTATCCTGTGCACCACGGTCCGTACCCCACACACCCTTTCCCACATTACTCTCCGTATCCTCAGCAAATCATGATGTATGCACCGCCGCGTCCAAGCGCCCCCGCGCACGAGGTAGCTTCTCAGCATTCCCCAACTGCGAACCAGTCGCTCGGTCAATTGTCCACCGGGAAGCGTAAGCGTAAGCCAACGGATGACAGCCAAGGAAGAGACGCCGATGGTGGAGAGGAGATAGCAGGGATTTCAGGTCCGACTTCCAATGTGATGGGATCAGGGCCAAGGGCCACTACGCAAACCTCACTGCCTCCAGCAGATACGAAGAAGCGAACAAAGACGCAAAGGGCCTGCGATAGCTGCCGCAGTCGCAAAATTCGGTCCGTAGGCCTTTTCTCTCTGGCAGCTTAGCCGAGCGATGATCCCCTGCCATTTCATATTTTCTTGGCTTGTGATGTCGCTCGACGCAAAATTTCAATCTTCAAACCGAATGCTGACCTATTCCCCATCGAACAGATGCGACATCTTAGCAGACTCTGATCCTCCATTATGCCAACACTGCAAACAGTACGGCTTCGAGTGCACCTTCTTCCTTCCCATCGCGGAGACCCGATTTAAAAAGAAAAAACTGGAAGAAGAAGCGGCGGCGGCAGCAGCAGAGAAAGCCCGCCTGGAGAGCACAGAACGACGTAATTCCTCCACGTCAGTTACGGAGTCCTCACGGCCTGCTGATGCACGAGTGTATGGTACGACGACGAGTCAAGCCGACTTGCCCCACTTGACGTATGTTTTTCTCACTAGGGCCGACATCCGACGCCCACCTTCTTCATTCCAGTGCTACGATACCCTCGCGAATATACGAAAACTACGATGCCCGACATCACCATACGTGGGAAGTGTCCCAAAGTGGTGATGGTCTCATACAAGTGGTAGAACCAACCACCAGCGACGGACCGCCAACATTGCAAAAGCCCGTTGACATGCGCATTGAGCGCGACGTGATCGAGAAGTTGGTTAATGCCTACTTCACTGAAGTCGCCCCCATACTTCCGGTCATCACTCGGGCGGAGTTCGTTTCCACCCCTTCACCTCCTCCCATTTTATTATATTCCATCTGCCTCGTAGCAGCAGCGCGGCGCGATGTCCCGCAGAACGTGTTTGATTCGATCCGTTATGCCGTCAACACCATCATTAAAGCGGAGGATGTGCTTTCGACGGCTTCAGTCGTCAATGTCCAGAGCTTGTTAATTCTTTGCATGGTTGGGGACTGCCATTCACAATTTGTACCAAATGCTCTATCGGCTCTGTGGATCCGTCTGGGGACCGCGATCAGGATGGTAAGTGAGGGCGGATGGCGGCAGAACCTCGGCGGCAGGCTGACACATCCAAATTATAGGCTCAAGATTTGGGTCTTCATCGCACAGAAGCGGTCAAACAGGATGTCGAAATGCGGCGCAGGCTGTGGGGAGCATGTCTCATTAGTGACCGGTGGTAACTGCTTCAGCTTCGTCTGTTACAGGTGTTCCGGCTTCTGCTCACAATTCTTGTTTTTACAGGGTGAGCTTGTCATACGGACACCCATACATGATCGATGTCAACGATTGTGACTCCCGACTGCCTTCGACTGGCTCATCTCATGACCTCTACGTGGACGAACTCGTCAGACTCAGCATCCTTCTTGGCCGTGTACTGAAGACTATATATAGGTAGGTCCCCTTTAACCTGCTTCTTTCCCCCAGACTGATTCGATGGACGCAGCCCGGCCGGGTTGGTGAACACAACCGACGAGGCGCTTGCTACTCTACTCGCAGATCTCGAGAACTGGAAGAAGAATTTACATCCAAGCCTTCAATTCCGGGGTGCCGACACACCCATCGATGCAGGTTCGTTGTATATATGCATCTTTGCACTCCTCTCTGAGCAGCAGCTCCGCAGGCGTGCTTTTCCTTTTGTACTCCTGTGTTTCGATGATTTTTTGGCGCGTCTTTATGCGGATCTCATACTCATGCCCGGAACACCTCAAGTTTGCCCTCACTGTTGAGAGGTGGACAAATCTCGTTGAATTGACGGGCGATGCCATTGATTGGCTGGACCGAAACGACAAATTGTATGACGTGTGGATGTTAGTGGCGTACGCCGCAACCTCGTGTGCACTAGTTCAGGTCCGTGTGCTGTATATGTATTGACCACATGAAAATTGATTGATATATCTGCTTCTTGTTTAACAGTATCACACTTGGGCGCGGCGGCAGGACCCAGATGCTGCGGCCAAACTTAAGAAGTTACGTGATTGCATCCGGCGATGGGAGAAGTCACTTTCTCCGGATCACATGTCCGTGCGACGGAAGGTTGGTCCTGTTTGTTGATTGATACTCTGACGAACAGTGGCTTGACGCGATATCACTTAGACGGCTGAGATCATCGCATTGTTGTATGAGGCAACGCAGGGTCCGCCGTTGCCAATGGAACGCCCTGCGCTGAATCCTACAAGCAATGTGAAGAGTAATAAGCCGCCCCCGCTGGGAGGTCTGTTATATGAGAAAGACGCGAGCCGACCTGGCGGGGGCGTCTTTGTTGCTCATGGGAAGGCGAAGGGGGCATACCCAGAAGTTGCACCTGGTGTAATCATCGAAGGGCAGAGCGACGACGAAGACGAGGGTGAGGTCATGTCCCTGTTGGTCAAGGAGGGCAGGCTTACGCAGGGCGTAGATGATGCGCCAGTGGCAGGGGCGCATGATCACGAGAGCGGAGGTCAGTCCCCTGCGCAGGATGAGAATGCGAATGTGAACCCAGTTCTCAACGAGGGAGGGTTGCCCGAGAGTGGGAACGTGCAGGTGATGAACGTATTGGACTCTGTGCCCTCATCCACGAGGTCACTGGAGCAGTTTGCGCTGGCGGACAACAACTGGTTGGATGGCATTCCTGGTGGCATGTTTGACTGGGGTGCGTGACTTACATCTTCAAAGTTACGATGTGGTTGTTTATGGCTCAAATTGCAGGCCAGTGGGACGAGTTCTTCACCAAGCTTGGAACCGCGCCGGGAACCGGACAAACAGTTGGCGGAAGCGTGCTTTCGGCTGGACTGCAGCAACCGGGTGTCTCATCCTCGCAATCCCTCGATATTTCGGTTAACGAGCAAATACGAGAGTCACCGGAGAAAAGTACATTCGCCGTGCGAGCTCAAAGTGGTAGTTGACGCATGAAATTTCGGGAGAGCGCCGGTTTGCACGTTAAGGTTTTATTCTGTCCTTTGTGCTTTGATTAGAAGCTTTCTAATTGCGGTAGTATCTTTTTATTGTGAGATGCTGTAACCCTCGGATCTGTCATATGGGAGCGCATGATTTTCACATTTTAGACTGTATAGCAGCGTACTAAACAATGAATTATTTTACGTACTCGAGGGAGGAGAAACAGAACCGAGGTAGCCGATGCCAGACGACAAATCAACAACTTGGTGGTATCCACGAGGTACAGGGCCGTTGGATTTACGGATTTACACCCACACACCTTTCCATTCTGTTTCGCTCCCCCCTCCTTCTCTCGTTCACCACCTTCCTTTTAACTTTTTATTTAAACTATGGCACAACTTACTCCTAATCCTCCTCAACACCAAGACCTACGAATGTCACAAATCCTTCCAACTTTAAATTGCTCCTCTTGTAACTTTCCTGTCCCCCTTAATCAACTAGGCGACCACGTCTGCGCTCCTTTTTTATCGCTTTCTCTTCCCTCCTCGAGCGTTTCCAGTGATACCAAACAAATGCGTCCGCCGCTAACACTACACACGACTTCTCCACCCCCAAATGCAGGTTATCGCAGCCAGAGGGGCATGCAGCCATCTGCGATTGTATCGCCCACAAATTCACAGGATATCCGCCGCCAGGACAGCGCGCGCCTTAGAAACGTCCCTAATCGGACGCCATCCCGAGGTGCTCCAAGTCCTGCGCCTTCAGGAAATGGTGTTCGTAGCCCAGGACCCCCCAGTTCGACAGCATCGCCCTCCCGTACACAAAGCCCATTCACGCCAGCCTCTTCAGCACGCCAACTGAACCTCCAGCGCCCCGAGAGGAACCCTCACGCTCTCCCTGGCCATCCCCAACCTGGCAGATTCCGCGCCCAGTCGAGTGTCCCCGCCCCTCTCAATCTCGACGCTCGCGTACCTATCCAGCGTCGTCCTTCCGCCCCGCTCTCTCCGCCTACTCAGCACTTCCCGGGTGCTTATGAACCACGTCCGTTACTGATTCCCGCCGAACCTGGCCATATCTCTCGTTCCCCCACTTCCCCCACGCCGTCTAACTATTCTTCCCAACAATTCCTCGGACCGGAGATTGACACCAAATCGGGTGGCGCGGCTGGCATGGCTGGTGTGGGACGTAGAGGCTTTGCAGCTGCCGCTCGCGCTGCCATGTTCATCACGTCTCCCGTGTCTCGTTTACAATCACCAGCGCCAATGTCACCTGCTTCGTGGTATCCCGCACCGTTTCCTGGTCAAGGTTTGGACAGTATGCGAGTCAATACACCTCCTTTGGCAGGTTTGAACCCTTCAACCGGTACGTCGTCATTCATTCATTTTGCGTCTATTACACCTTTGGCGCGCACGTATTACACGGGTGTGCTTCTCTTGGCGCTTCATTGCTTGCCCCTCTTTCGTCATCTTCAAAATGAGGCTTATACCCCGATCTTTTCCCCGCAGCGCCACAGATGCCGTATTCGCTCCCTTCGTCTTCACCCGTTTCGCTTCCTTCACATCCTTCTTCTCAAGACTCTCGGCTCCCTTCCAGCGTTCCACCGTCGCCATCCCTTACCCCAACTGCAACGCCCCAACCCTACGGGCGTGAGAACGGTGCAGGCTCTAGACCCTCCTCTATTCCATTCCCCGTCAAACCACCCGAGCCTTCCAAGCCCTCCAACACGCCTGGGCCTTTAACCCCCACCTCTCCCATTCCTCCACCCTTCTCTCCCGAGAATACACCACAGAAGAAGGCCTTAGGCGCCAGAGATAATAACATCAAAGTTGTCACCCAGGACGAGATTAACTCTTCTTATCTCGATCGCTCCTCGGAAGACCATGACTCTGAGCCTGGTGGACTCGCATATGCTGCGAGTGACGAGTCCGACGACGAGGCACAGGATGTGCACGGCATGAGTCATACGCCTGCCCCTGTACATCGCAGTCCATCCGTGTCGTCGTCTACATACTCGGATGATCCACTGCAGGTCGAGCAAGCTTCTGTGGAGGATAGTCTTAATATAGTCTTAGATGCACTCCTACGGTCGCCCACTTCTACGGATGAGGTTCTGTCACCACCCTCTCCCAGCAAACCTATGCTTCGCGTGTCAAAACCCCCGACGCGCTCCCTGACGTCACCTACACAACGCGATTCATCCACATTGGGAGGCACCATCGGCAGACGGGGAGGCACAATCTCGGGTGCGATTGGCGGTGGTAGCTCATCTGAGAAGTCGAAGATCCAGGACAGAGCATCCCAGGAGTCGAGCGCGAGTGGCCTTGCCAAGCACCGTGTTCTGACGTGCAAGCGGTGTTCCAGAGACATTGAGGATAAGAGATGGATCCGTGTGGAAGGTGGAGGCGTGTTGTGCGACAAATGCTGGAAGAATATGTACTTACCAAAGGTACTGTACCCAAATCCGGCTAATTCCCGTCTTAATATTCGCTGACTCGTGGCATGGTTCACCCCGCAGTGCCGCCGTTGCAGCTTACCCATAGAGAAGCAGGCCGTATCATCCTCGGACGGACAACTCAAAGGGAAATACCATCGTGACTGCTTCAACTGCCACACTTGCCAAGTGAGTCCTCTCTCTCTCCTTTTCTGATGCACATTCTTACACGTGGCCACGACGCAGAAACCTTTCCCCGACAAGACATTCTATGTCTTCGATGGCAAACCGTTTTGCGACTATCACTATCACGAGGCGAACAATTCTCTGTGCGCTGCACCGGACTGCGGACGTCCGATAGAGGGCCCTTGCGCCGTGTCGCACGCGGGCGACCGGTATCACCCTGAGCATCTCACCTGCGACTATGAAGACGAAGGGAGTGGGAAAAGATGTAACGAACGCCTTGCCGATTACTGGGAGATTGAAGGGCGCATGCTCTGCGACAACCACGTGCGGGTAGTCGAACAGGACCTGATGGGCGTCGGGTTGGGATTGGATGAAAGTGAAATTCGCGCAGACTCGAAAGCGATGAAGCGCAAGACACGGTTCATCGACATTGCAGGACTGCGGTAGTGCGCACGTGCGTTTTTGCCTCCTGCTGCTCCTGCTGCTATCATCCCATCTCACACAACGACATTGCTACGACCATCTATTTATATATATTTTCTTCCCTTTCTTTGACCTACAGGCTCTTGGGTATCTGAGTCACTCCTTTTTTTAAGACGCAGAGAATTTGGACGTTCACTTGTAACCGGGATTTATCTATCTATACCCTTTCCCTTTTTCTGTGCTCTATTTAATTTATATCATCATACCACATATCTATTGTCGATATATATATACCTCCGGCTACTCAGTTGGTACATCACGGGATACCTTTATATTTCTGAGCTTCGTGATGGAGACGATCGTGTATTATATTTAGATATAAAATGGTCCTTACCATACTGTTCTATTTCTATGAAAACGCTCTGCCACGAGCTTGTCAAAATTAAGTATTCCGCTCTCAACCTCCGAGCCACAACAACCTCTTGACGCCATACTCCATCTTTGCATACATGCTTGTCATCTTCCGCGCCTCAGCCAAACTGGATCGTCGTCATCAGGAACCATAAATCAGCAAAGGAATCCACGAGAATAAAGTGGAGGGGAAGGCAAGACGACAGACCTAATGATATCCTCCAGGCGCACTAACAGCGCAACATTGTCCTTAATACCCTTACCACTGTTACCAGAGCCAGTACGGGCGTGAGCACCCGCACCGGCCTCCGCGCACGCACGGACGATGGCGTCGACCATGAGATCGACAGCCTCCCGGCACGTGCTCGCCCCCACTAGCTCATCCGGCGCAGACTCGACGAAAGTGCTGCTGCCGTCGCGTCGCATACGCGCAGGGTCGATCGGGAGTGCCTTGAATGCGGCAAAGCTCGTGCCTGCCGCGTCATCGCTTCCTCCCGCGGCCGTGCCTGGGGATGACGACGACGGCCTCGCTAGTTGTGGTGGTGATGGTGCAGTGTTCGATAGCAGGCGCGAAAGACGAGAAGAAGTGGTGGTGCGCGAGAGCGGAGGGGGGCGCTGCTTAGCTGAGGGTGCCGGCGCTGGCGAGGGCAATGGTTGGGGTCTTGAAGTCGAAGAAATTAAGGACGTCTGCCTTGGAGTTACGTTGGAGAGAGGTGAGGTGCTGCGTCGTGTCGGTGAGATGCTGGACCGGTTAGTGAAGGTATTGGTTTTGCTCGGGGAGGTGATGGACGCGACGAGGGTGGGCGGAATATCGATGCTATTACGCATAGAGTAGCTAGTTACGCGGGTGAGCTGGCGCATGTTGTGCCACCCGATGGTGAATCCTGCATTCTGAATAGGATCTCGAGATGCTTCCTCTAAAGGAGAGACAATATATGCTCCTGTGTTATACGTGAGTAGGAGAAATTTGACGGAAGAGTGTGCGAGAACCTTTGGTGATAGAGATAATGTCATGAAGGGGTATACGGGTCGAAATCTTGACTTTCTCTAGGTTGTAATCGTAACTCTGGAAAAATATGTGAGCAGTGGGACGTAATCAAGACTGGGACCTGTACTCACTATGATATATAAAGCGACGGCGGACTGAGGAAAAATCAGGCGGATGAGCCGGAGGACTGATCAGAACGACGGACCAACAGTAGCACCTTCTCTTCGAACTTCTCCCCGAGCTTTGTATTAAATGCGGTCGGAGAGAACAACGTCCATCCTGACAACAGCCTTTCCCCATCTTCGAGGACACGAGAGACAGATGTCGCAATAGCCTCGGCTCGAATGTTCGACAAACGGATAAGTTCGCGCGGATCAGTTGATTGTAACTTCAACAAGAACTCTGAAAAAACCGATATAGTACGGAAGCCAAGCATGTAGTCGATGACGGCCTGAGAAAACCAGTCGCTGAAAGTTGAAGTGTACATCCTGGATAATAAAAATCAGAGAAGACGGTAGTAAACCTTGGAGTTATCAACCTTGCTAACGAGTTTATCCCGTCATTCAACAAGCCTCCGAGATCACGCTTCCCTGTCCTAGAGGGGGGGAAAAGGTTTAGAACTGGTCAAGTAGTTCAGGCTGGGGATGTTACCTCGTGAAGTCGCCCTATCAAAGCCCTATCAGTGACTGCAGGGGAAAATGTGAGATTCTTTTACTGACCTTGAGAGCTGAGGTTCTTGCGCTATGCCTAGGATGAGTATGGGCGAATACGTGAAACAGTTACACATACTAGGATCGACTAATGGCGTCTCCGTTATTTGCCCATCCTGAAAAAATATGATTAATCTGGATGGATACGCCTAGTTTATCGTCATACCATCGTTGAAAACAACATCCATTTCAGTGTTTCCGTGATCAGAAGGACTCAACAGAGCCAACACGAGTAACTGCCGATTTAGGACGTGTCGAGCAAACGCAGACTACATTACGATATTTGTGAGCTCACGAGCACCAGCAGTCCCACAAAAATCACTGGCCTGCACTACATTCGTCCGATCTAAACAATCGATGCAATTCACCCGGTACACACCCCTTTGTCGGGACAGTATACGCTGATCACATATCCACAAGAACCTGGAACGGGTGTCAGTGGAAATGATAACTCATCGCAGCGTTCTGCTCACCCTTGAGACTCAAATGAACGCTCAAGCTGGGTGATTAGCTTCGAGATATTCTCGTATCTGGCTACAGTGAGGTTCCCACACGAACAATGTAAGACTTATAACTCACTTCATACCCTTCGTCTCCGCGTGAAAGTCATATTGGCAATATCTTCCCAAATGTCAGTGCACTTTGGCATACAATTGGCATGACACGTACTTAACATCCGGTAGATTCACTTCTTCGACGTATTTGCGGTACGCATTGGTAATTACCCCTTCTCTGCCATGTTGTTCTGCTAGGTTCACGATGGTCTGCGGTCCTGCCGTGACTCTTATGTAGCACGCATACAGCCAAATACGTACCTGGGGTCCATAAGCCGGCAAGAACCGCTTGAAGTGACGAGTAAGTGCCCTGAGATTTTGCTCATGCGTAGTTTCTGGGGATAACTGAGGCGGGGGCTTGAGGCCACCACTCGATTGAGTCCAAAACATTGGAACTACGAAAGGTGAACGTCCCCTAGTCCATTATAAGCCACGGCGACTTACTGGACCCCCTGATCTGGACGTAGCCGAAGACGTTGGTGACGTTCTCTCGCTAAAGAAGAAGAGGGCTGAAATTAGTATATCGATGGGTCCTTTGGAGTTACATACATCCACCCGGGTAATAGTTTCAGTCTCAACGAAGTTGGCTACATGAGCTTCATCGTCGATGCCCCGACGCTGATATCGAAGGCCAGCCCGGTCCCGAGAGCGCCGGGACATTATGATATAATCTACGTGAGCAGAGTCTCCAGATTCCGGGGAGTCAGAATCCTGTGGAATTGAAAATGAGGAAACCTGAAAGAAGCCTTGCACGAGCGGCAATATGTACGAGTGTAGCTAGTAAGGTTGGGAATGAGTAAGGGTCGTGCTCCGGAGGTGAAATAGTACTCCAGCCTCAATGAACGGTTTCGAGAGGTGTTCATTCCACCAAAATTGCCGATCTACCCGACGCCACAACGGAAGGGCCGGTGAAGGCTCTGCCAAAACATCGACATTCTCGTCATCGGCCACGGATGGAGCCGACGGGTCCAAAGCGTTAAGCTCCGCAAGCAGAACATTTTGCCTGTGAGTCTTGGCAATCAGTTCCTGCTTGTGTTGCAAAGAACGCGTTATGTCTGGGATCGCATCGATGAGTGGAACTGCTGCAATATATCGTGTCGCCTTACCGAAAACGTACGCAAAGTACATCTCTCCTTTGGCGAACTCCCTAATAGTTTCTCGAAGGATCTTCGCTTCTAGCTCGTTGTACTTCTCCTTAATGGAGGCAGGTGGAGGAGCCGCAGTCTCAATAATCTCGTTCAGTACTTGCTGAGGCTCGGGCATACCCTCATGGATCAAAGCGTCCAGAGGTTGCACTTCTCCCTCAGAAACAGGAGAAGACTCGACAGCCGAGACCATGATGCTGTTCTTTCTGGAGGCCTTATTCCAGAACGACAAGCGGTTTGCCACCACCTTTGCAACAGGAGCTGCGGCGAATTCAGACGATGTAGAGGAAGCTACCGAGGAGGCGACTGAAGCACGAGAGGGTGGCCTGTCGAGCGTAGAGAACTCGTCGACAGCCGCAGGAGTCATCACCTTGACGTCGTGTCCATCTGCAAATTTGACACGAGCTCCTGCTTCCTCGGGTCCTCCGGCATCGCGGCTGGGCTGTTCCCTGGAAGAGTTCACAAGAAGGGACAAGCGGGCCTTTGCGGCGTTGTTTCGTGCGAGAGTGCTGGTCACGGACGTGGCTTCTTGAAGACCACCTAATGGAATAGCTACGACATCTTTGACGGCATATACCTTACGACTTTCGTCGAGTACTAATAAACCTAAGTTGAGCAAAGCGCCGAGTACGTAGGAACGAGCTTGCTCACTGTGTCCGACGTCCGACCTAGATGTAATGACGAGTAGATATGATTCTGCATAGAAAGCTGTGTAGTTAAGAAATATAAAAGAAGCGAGATAAGCCACCAACCGGTGAATAGTTCAAGAACCCCGACGATGCCGTACACTACCACAGCTGCTGCCCAACTGGCACCCGTATTCTGCATTCCTCCTTGAAACTCCTCTACCTCCGGTACCTTTCCCCATGTGATGCGGACACAATTGGGATCCGATTCGCTTTGGAGTGGTGTATGCGGTCTCAGAAGAAGGCCTTCCTGCGTAGGTAAGAGGGCGATGTGGTCGTGTGCTCGAGGATGGGGAACAGGTGGAACAATAAACTTCGGCTGCAAAGCTGGCGTATGTGCGACAAAACCACTATTGACAGACACGACCGCGGTAGAAGGGGGACTTTTGGACGACTTGGAGAAGAAGCGTTTCATAAGTCAAGATATGAGGAGCGGGCGTCAAGTATGTATGGTACAGTTGTTTTCTATATCGGGAAAGGCTCGGGTGTATTACAACAGTATCTATGCTGAGACCGGCTTGGAGAGTACAGAGAGGTGACTATCATAACGAACGTCATAGCCATACCCACCACCTGGTGCACCAGGGACTGCACCAGGTCCATCGTAGTGCATTTTTGTGATGTCGTAATTTCCTGAGAACAGATAAAGATGTGCGCAAAATTGCAAGTGCAGCGATAACGTACCAATGAATCTCCAACCATCCTCCTTCACATGGTACAGATTGCAAGTGTTACCGGAGAATGCATCACGGTGTCCAGCGGCATAAATGCTCCTCCGCCCGAGCTCCTGCGCCTCCTCGTCCGTCAAGTCCCACCGGTACCCCTGATCGAGAACACCATATGCAAATGTACTACCTGACCCCACAGAAAACAAGTCGCCCTTTAGACGAGAGCCATCCGAATCAACGTAGAAGATGGCAGGACCAGTTTTATCCCAGCCACAGATCATGGTGCCCTGAGAGAATATTAACCATGGATCTTCTATGACAGGAATAGAGGTACCATGCTGAGACCCATACCCTTGTAACTGTACACAAGGTTGCTGAGATATTTGGAAGCGGCTGCAACGGAAATCCGTTCCCGGTTCCGCAACTCGTGCAAACGGCACTGGATGCCAAGATACGTTTCCCAATACTGGCAGTCAGCTGCACATGATATTAGCTTGCCGATAGCCATATAGAGATCGTATGAAGATATACCTGCACCACCGGCCATTGTTCCCAGAAGGTAAGGGTTAATCTCAATAACTTTCTTCACGGTGCCGGAGGCTATGTGGGGGATAAGCGCGAATCACAGCGTCGCAATTAAAAAAAATTAACCTATGTAGCTCCCTGCAGTAGCACGGGAGTCCACGGCTACGATCACCCCACCTTGAAACCGGAAAGCAAGAGTAGTAGTTCCATGCTGGATCTTGATCTTGCAGTTGGGGTCTGCATGATCATCGGTATGAAGCCTCAGGAACGCTGAAGGCTAGAATAAACCCATACAATCCATAAGGTGGTTTTCGACGAAAAAAGGTACTAGTAACGCACATCTGGGACGGGAGGAATATTGAAGGCGTGCCCTTGTACTAACTGGCCGAATCCAGCTTGTGAACCCCACAGAGCATCTGAGAAACCATCTTCTTCGGCAAGATTCTTGGCCCTCTTTATCTCGCTATCTGCATCGGTAGTTGAGAACTTGCTAACAAACGAATTCATGATACCGCTCTGCACTTGTAGAACAGTTACAGTTACGCTGCCGCGTCAGCTCTACGCGTCCTCTTTGTTTGATTACGTTTGGTCTAGTAGCTGACTAAGCCAGATACGCCCCGTTCCATCGCGTTCACTCTCATTCCTATCATTGGCAACTATGTCCGGCATCTGTCGTCCTAGACTAGCTGAGGAAAGGAAGCAATGGCGGAAGGACCACCCATTTGTGTGCCTTTATCCCCTGTAGCGCGTTCTAATATTAAACTGCTCATGTTACAGGGGTTTTACGCGAAGCCTATTAAGGCTCCCGATGGGTCCATGAATCTAATGGAGTGGGAGGTTGGCATACCCGGGAAGGAGGGGGTGAGTGACCGTTGATACGAATTACAGCTAGTGCTTGACAAGTTGACTTTGCTCATAGACACCATGGGAAGGTGGGCTTTACAAGTTGACCATGATCTTCCCTGAAGGTACGTGGTTCATTCACAATCCGTTTCCATTCATGCCACTGAGAAAGCCGCCCATCAGATTATCCGTCTAAGCCCCCTAAATGTACGCGCACAATTTGAATAGCACTCCCCTCCCCAGCTAAACTTAGATCTTCGTCCAGGTAAATTCGTCCCACCATTGTTTCATCCAAACGTATACCCTTCAGGGACAGTTTGTCTATCTATTCTTGATGAGGAGAAGTCATGGAAGCCCGCTATTACCATCAAACAGGTAGGTTTTTTGAAAGACTTCGCGTGACGGAATCTAATTGCTCTTTTTTAGATCGTGCTCGGTGTCCAGGCTCTGCTGAATGACCCTAATGTTAATGACCCAGCCCAGAGCGAGGCTTACACCATGTTCAAGTAGGTCCCGTCGTTGTTTCCTTGAGAAGGCATCACTGAACTTTCTTGGCAGGAATGACAAGGTGGCATATGAGTACGTCCACTGTCCTTTGTCGAAAATCAACGCGTACTAATGCAATCCTTGGTTAATAGGCGTAGAATTCGACAGCAAGCCCGCGAGAACGTTCCGAAGTAGCCGGAACATCTAAACCCCACATATCTTTGGTCTATCTGTTGGTCCATGTCCATTACGCGTAATCAGTACACTATCACTGTAACCGTTTGTTGGCGTAGTGGCATTTTCATGAGCTTCTGGCAAAACGTGTTAAAGCAAAGCTCTGGGTGTGGAGTACAGAGAAAGAGTTGAAAGCACTGTATTGACCGACCCACACTAACTAATAAGCCAGTCTCATACCAAAAGCTTGTCGATGGCTTTTTTGACTGTTTGGATCTGACTCTGTAGCTCTCGCTGTTCGTTTGTGGTAACGCTTGCAGCGATGACAGGTCGAGTGACCCCACAAGCGCGTCCGAGAGCTGCCTTCGACTCGATGAATATATACGGCACGTTCTATAAGGCAACCGTCTACAATGTGCGCCAATCGATACGAAAAAGAAAATTACCTTCTCTTCACAAAGCAAGGGAAGGTGGAGAAGAATTTCGAGAGGCTCGGTATCAGCTGTCAAGATGATGAACTCGGCGATGCCCCGATTGAGAGTTTTTGTCGCTGCCGAAAATAATTGTTACTTCCAGGTTTCCGCCAGGAAGATCTCAGGCATACCTTCATTCGCCCCTTTCTTCAGTTGCTTGTAGGTTGAGGCCTGCTGCACGAGATCAAGAATCTGAACCACAGGTCAGAAGTAGTTGCTTGGCAAAGGGGCCCGATTCGCACCTGATTGTTCAAATCGGCAGGCGCAAGTGGCCAAGCTTTGCCTCGTGTATTGGGATCAGACATTTTGTTAGTTGGGGGTGACCTCACGTCTGCTGGATCCTTGGTCGGGTGAGAGAGTGCACTTGTATACAAGTAAACCGCGTGAAATTTGTCGGAACTTGAATTGACACCGTCCCCTTAGAGTGTCCGCTTCTTGTAGCTGGGCATTCAGCATTGGACGCTGAATATTGTCCTATATTTCTCCTCATCTATTTGCCTAGTTATAATGGTTACAGAATCCTGCGCACAATCACTCTTATCCATAGCCTGAGTTGTGAGCCCCGGTTGTTGCCGGATTCGAAATTTTACTCTCAACAGTGATGTAAAGTATACTACCACGCCGTAAGCACCAGTGGTGTCACATTCATGCATCACTAGTCTGTTGTGAGCGAGGACAGCACTGACCGGAGGCACATGCGAGCAGATCAAGTGACGTCAGGTGGCTGGCCAACAACCTCAACACACAGGCGTAACTTAGCTGGGCGTACTGAGCGCAGTTGTTCATTATGTCTTCAGATAGACCTTCTGTCCTTAATGTTCATACACCCTCGTCTTCCCTAGCTCTAGTCCATTCCGGTGCGGTGTGGTTTCCTTTGTCTACAGATCCCCGCTGACTCATCCTTCAGTTGCTACCGACACCCTCACGCAGCTCTTCGATAAGCTCAGCAGGAAGAGGAATATGGAATTTTATGGAAAACGTGTCGGTCCTGGATGGTTGAAATATGAATGGAGTGGTTCCGTCTGGAATCTGGATGATGGTGCGCCACATGAAATATTCTTATCGGTGAACTTGACGGAGGTCCCTACAGATGCCGATTATTCTATCTTTCAGTGGAGACAAAATGGAGGCACAGATTCTCCAACTATCTATCTGAGGGACCCTTCTGAACCTTTACCTTCTCAATCGTCTTACCGGAATCCTTCCTTCTATCACTTCCGCCATGAACATACCAGGTTGGTTAACCATGACCTCCAGCCCGAGACCTCTCCTGTACGCAGCAAGAAGAAACATAGCCCTTCACACGACGGTGTCCCAAAGCACAAGAAAGAGTTTGAGGACTTTCACACGAGCAATGGTGTTCGCACTATTACTGGTACCATCGGTCCAGTACGGAATGGTATGCGAGGACCGAAGGAACTTCTGGGACGCACCTATTAACTTTAATGGCTCAGTACGCATGCTGCTCAAGACCGGGTACCGTCATGTGTATATCTCTCGAAAGTTTGCTACGAGGCACGGCTTCATCCCTCAAGACGCTACACCAGGGCAATACGGATATAGCGGCTTGGTCAAGTGAGGTATCTCACCCCTCCCATCACATTCACTGATCACCTCGTATTGTAAGTATCGGGAAGTGGCCGATCACTGTTGGCCAGACAAAAACCACACATGCGGTCTACTTGTCTGAAGAGTCCCACTTTGACGTTGTTTTGGGGCGTTCTTTCATGGAGAAGCGGCAGATCAAGACTAACCCTATCGATCCCACCGATATAGTGTGCCTTGACAGCGGCGAGAAGCTAGATTGTGAACTGGTCATACTCAAAGATGGAAAAGGAGAAATCGTTACAGTCACTTGAGTCCGGCATGATCTGCCATCTGTTCTCCCCATTACCCTGGTTGTTACGGTCATATTATTCTACGACTCCATGAGTGTATTCACCTTGTTTCTGAGCAACGGTTAAGGTAGGGGTCAAGCAAACTCGACCACATGTGACACATTGTGACACACTTGACAGTGTGAGACATTCCTCTTCGATTTCGACTATGAATCTTAATAACTGAGTTTAGCAAAAGAAAATGCAAAATCTGAAACCTAGCGATTGTTATAATTGTATTTCTTCAACTTTCTGTGGTTCTACTTTTGTTTTAAAGAGGGAGTGTGAGCTTTTATTAGATCTACATGACTTTTGTCACGATGTGGTCGAGTTTGCTTGACCCCTACCTTAGATCTGTCGTCGGCATTATGGCGGGAGTCGGCAGTTAATGCATTGTATCCATCCTGTGACTGTACTGTATGGCTCCGCTTGACCTGGAACAAGCGAGAACTACGTTACTGTACTATTTTAGCTCGCTTGGGCCTGCTGTACCTTCCAAACAAAGGCTGCACGTGCAGCACTTTTTGAATGTGAACGCACCTCTCACTGGATCTACCCATTATTGTTCTTATGCGGGATACAAACAGCGCCTCGAATGTCCAGGTCTTTCCCCTCCCTTTTGATCAAGCCTTTCGGTAGCTATCCCACCCGTTCGGCGCTGGCTGGCCAGCTACGTTCGGACTGCATTACATTCTTAACTGTGGGTTCTGCGCTGGAATCGCCGAATTGGTAAACACGATATGGAGCATTCAGCTCTATTTTTGAAGATGCGGCTCGCCATGTTTTGTGCGTCATTTTTTTTTGGCCCGTGATACCCAATGCTCATAACTACTGGTAGCCGTGACGACTCTCATATGTGTAATCTGGGTTATTCTACTATCGTGCATGTTGTTCCTTCGATGGGATATCTCAAGTCTGTCCGAACGTAAGCAATTGACTTGGGCTAACATTACCTAGAAAGTTCTGACTTGCACGGAAACAGGAACTTTTCTTCTGCTCTTTCTGGGGGTCGATACTCTTACAACGATAATGTTACCACTTTTGTCCGTGCTTCTTTCTGCGCACCTTGTTGCCGTTATCTGATAAATGGCCACCAGGTGGCTCGTGGAGTTCAGGACATGGCTGGATGGTGCACGTCTCCTTCTCTTATTGATGTGTCACATCGGGATCGCCGTGTCATTTGTTGTCTGGTACCCGACAATTCCTTGTCCCGATGACAGTGAGTCCCCATGCCAGTACGACAACATTTTTTTCGCTGAGAAAGATTCAAGCACCCGACGATTTTGGGATCTGTCAGCTTCTCCACGTATTCATGATCATAGCAAGTTGGATTCCTCCGTTACTGCGTGAGTGTCACTGCTCCAAGAAGGAAATACCCTTTCTCATATGTGTGTGAGATTTTAGTCACTCTTTATGGGGTTGGCCTTGCCTTGTACACCCGGTGTTACGCCAGTCGGCCTCCGATGTCGTTACCAGCGGTCAAGGAAACGAGAGGTGTACAGTCCGGCTCATGGGGGGTTCTCGGGCCCGGACCTGAGTTTCCTTCGGCAGGACATCTGTCTCATCTCGAAGATCCCCCGTCTACAAGTCCTAGTACTGGTGGTGAGCGAGATTCGCGTAGAGAGTCCAGACGAAAGAGCCGGCTAGAAAAACGGTTACCTGAGCATCTTTTCTGAAGTTACCGTACAGCACTCTAATTAACGGCCTTTTTACGAATTTACTACGTTACGTTGCCGTACCTGAAATTCGGCTATTTTGCGGCGGCAATTCCATACAGTTTCCGTGTGATGTGCGTTGACTGATTGACCACGTGGCAGCTATGGCAGTATGCTGTGTCCGGCGTATGAAATTCGCACCCACTAGCAGCCCTGAAGCCTCAGCGCTGAACTCGAAATTCCACCCAACAGTTGCGACAGGCTTGCTATTGGGCGCTGTTCCAACATCAGTGATCTCCGTGGAGGCGTTTCTACGTTCAATCATCTACTTCCACCACTTTAGATCGAGTCTTAACCTCACACACATCACTGGTTGAGAGAATGGCCACCTGGGATCAAACGAGAGCGAAGGTATGTGGCGTTCTTCGAACTTCAGGAAGCTGTTAGCAGAGGGACTACCATAGCATTCAGGCTCACTTTCGCCTTACCGCTCAACGGTTAGGCCAGCTTAGGGATCGCAAGGATGCCCAAGGACAAGTCATCGGCAGGGACATATCCATACTTCTTCAGCAAGGCAATGAGACGTTAGCCCGCGCAAAGGCTCAGAAGCTAATACGAGACGAAATTCTGGGGAACGTACTGGAGAGCTTAGAGATGCAAATCGGTGTCCTTCTCAGCCGATTTTCTCAACTGGAAAGGTACGTGCACGATTTTTTTTGCTGCTCACCACACCTATAGAAAAAAAAATTGTGCTGTGTTTCTCAGGGGAAATTTGGATCCTATGACCGTGGAAGCCGCTTCTACCATCATCTTCGCTGCACCCCACGTCGATTCTAAAGGTGTGCGATACTTCTACGGCGCTCCACCAAGACGGTTTTAAACTTCTGCACTTTAGATTTGTTAACCTGCCGCGAATTGCTCGGTATTCGCCTGGGGCCACATTTCATCCGTGCTGCTAGCACGAACAAAGACCAGCACGTATCGGCACAGGTTGGTCGAAATCGCAGCATGCAAGACCACACTGTGGGCTGACGCTGTGCTGAAGATTGTCCGGGCACTGTCCGCTCCTCCTCCCTCAGTTGCAGACATGCAAGCATATCTTGTAGACATCGCACGTTCATATAATATCCAATGGAGCCCGGAATATCGACCGAGCGATGTGTCAGTCATCTCATCAGGAGTTTTTACCATCTCTCTGATGAATCCCCACCAGCCTAAGCACACTTTCAGAAATCTTGGACAAGTCGAATGGAACACCTACAGTTGATATGTCGCATCTAAGCAAGCTATGTGCTTATGGTATATTTATTTTTCCTAATTCCATATCATCTTTTTGCTCAGCCTTCACCAGGAATCCCAGACTCTCCTTCATGGCTGCGACCTCGGATTTGGAGGTGAGGGGCTGTGGTGACGGCACATTTCCCGATAACATAGGTTGACAGGCTATTGTTGGGCACGTTACCAGCTCTCAAAGCGTCGTGGGAGACTGAGGCACGGAAACACAGGGAAAACTATTACGTCCGTGCTGCTCACATTATCTGATTTTGCTTCACATTCTTACCGCGGAGATAATGGCTGTAGGATCTTGTGCGCGGCCTGCTTGAGCCATTTTCCAATCTTCCTCCTCCAACATCGCATCCAGCTCCTCTCGACGTCGCACTGACTGATGCCATTAAAGATCTGTTCCGCGTTCCGACTGGTCTCTTCTCCTCTCTGGAGGAAGAGCCAGAAAGCTTTGAGGACTGTCCTTTAAACCCTGATGCCGACGAGAATATCAGAATACCCTGCTTTGCCAATTTGGACATCCGCCTCAAGGCCATCGGCCAAGGCAATGACGATCCCCAAGACCTCCCTGAAATTCGTTTCGAGGGTGATGCAGATATGACCCCAGAAATATCCGTGACATCTCCAGGTTCCGCGCCACCCCGAACTCTCATAGCTTCTCATTCCTTTACCTTTGGAGGCGTACACCCTAAACATGCCTCTGCTCTTATACGACTCTTATATATTCATTCATGCTTAAACCCTGCTAATGATTCACCACATATGGCCTCCTTATTGATACCTCTATATTCTGTACTCCTCCAAGAGGTAAATTCACCTGATGTGGCTCACGTTGAGGCAGATACATTCTGGCTCTTCGAAGCAATGGTGGGAGAGTTTGCAGAACTTGAGGATGATGAGGGCGGAAAATGGATGCGCCGTTTTAGTGATCGACTTGCGTGGGCGGACCCAGAGTTATATGCAGATCTAGTAAGTTTGACTTGATGCTGAAAACGTTGTGCTAATCTTCCATTTCTAAGCGTTCGAAAGGTCTCGACCCAGGACTACCGCATTACTCATAGTAGGGCTTTTGGTTGACGTGCCGACGATTTGCTGATCCCTCTTTACTCAGTCGATGGCTGGCACCTCTGCTCACGCAAACCCTACCGCTCCCGTCTGTTCTATCCGTTTGGGATGCGTTGTTTGCTTGCCCTATGAGAACACGAGACTCGTCACCCAAGCTTGATGCCCTACTTGACATTTGCACCAGTATGTTGATTTGTACAAGAGGGCCACTTTTTCGGTATGCCATAAAGTGACCATCCGTCTGGTCCCTTGCTGACGATGTGCTAGCCTCGGGAAGGTCGAGAGACCCTCAACAGGCCTTTGGGCTGAGGAAGATTCACCACTAGACTCTCTATCACCATTGCGAACACGGGAACTTAACGATGCCTTCATAGAGGGCATGAGTTTTCTACAAATGTACCCGCTGGAGTCGGCAGGTGGTATTGACAGTATCCTTCAAACAGCGGTCGAACTCAGGAGGCGAAGGGAGGAGGAGTTGAAGTTAGCGACTGCCAGCACGTTGGGTACTCGCCTCCGTGAAACAATATGGAGGGGTTTTACCAACCAGAATACTTCCGAGTCCTTAAAATCTTCACCGAACACGACTGAGAGTTCGGATGAAGGGTCACGGAGTGAAAACGACGAAGTACAGTCGCTTCCTGGTGATGTCCCCGCTTCAACATCGAGCCTCACGTCACGACTGGCCAATGCTTTCTGGCAGGGAGTAACAAATCAAACGGCAATGGAAGCTCCACCTTCTCCTGTATCCCCTGTATCCTCTTCGTCGGCATCACCGTTACCTCCCTCTTCTCCTGTATCATCCTTACCACCACCTCCTTCGATATCTCCGCCGCCTTCTGTTGCTCCACAATCGCCACCCTCCTCTATATCTTCCACTACTTCATCTTTTTGGGGTTACGCCGGAAAGCTTAAGGACTCGGATGCCGCAGCGTCCCTTGCGAAGGTTGGCACGAATTGGAGAGTAAAAGCCATGCAAGCGTGGAGTAATCGGAAAACTACGTCCGCAACACCCTCTCCCAATTCTTCACCATCACAGGTCAGGCACGAGACCGATTTGGAAGGCCATAAATCCTCGCAAGGAGCTGCTGATACTCGCCGTGGGGAATTAATGTCTGACACATTTCATAACAAAGCATATTCTCCACCGCCTCGCCCGGCTTACTTCCGTCCGCCACGCGATAGCATGCTCCCACAGCCCAGAAGAGACGTATCCTCTCCCCCGCCCTCGGAGTCGGGCGATGATACCGCATCAGCACAAGTGAAAGGTCTAAGAGACTCGATTACATCTCTTACAGGGTTGGGGAATGCGACTTCTTCGAAACCTTCCACCAAATCTGGCCCTAGGCCACTTCTGCTTAACTCGTCTTCTTTGCTCACAAAATCCACACCTCCAACGCCTTCACCTTCACGCACCCCTCCCATGCGTCTCAAGAGTGACTCAATGTCGTCCGCTAACAATTCCACGTCCGAGATAGCGAAAAGGATACGACGCCATGATAGCCACTCGGAATGGGAGTCTGATACGACAGAAAGTCGTATTGTCCCTCTCAATCGTCATTCAGTATCTCCCATGGCACCGCAATTCCGCTTAGGTCGTGGCCGACCACAGTCTGAAAAAGTCGTCTCCAGGCAAGATTTGGTTTCGAACCGCGGATTGAATTCACCCTCCGCATGCAGTGATGGATCGGCTAGTCGAGGGTGGAGTCGGGTTGATGGGCCAGATTCTCCAGGGACGCTTCCTTCTTCACCACCTTTACATACGCCACCACCACCCCCAATTGCCGCCTTGATCCCCCCTGCGGTGTCTGGCGTAGATCCCCAGCGCGGCTCCGTAGTTATCTCCGATTCAAGTGTTCGCGTTTTGGACACTCCAACCCAAGCCCGAAAACTAGTGCGGAAAAAAACACCCCCACAATCTCGGGCCGAGTACACGTCAGATTCTGCGCCCGATGCACTCCCCCGGAGCCCACGCTTGCGATCTAAACGCATCCCGCAACACCTTGGAAAGCTACACATTCAAAGGGCTGGGTCACCCGAACTCAGCATAAACCTGAACAATTTGGCTCTGCCAACATTGTCTGATGAACATGAGAATACCGTGACACCCCGTGCAAGTGATTTTCACGAACTCAGCGGGGAGAACTCCCGATCTTCCGCATTTCCAACCTACGCTTCTCCACCACCCTTTAGGACAAGGAAACTCTCGAGTGAGGGTCGCAAAGCGCATGGGGAAACCTTCGAAGCTCGCCCTCGGCAGATCTCATCTAGCGGTCATTCCCCTAGAACGCGGAAAATCTCGGAAAGCAGGTCGGTCAAGCATACGGAAAGCGGGGCCGAAGAAGGTGATGATGAAGGTTACGATGAGCTTTTGAGCGCGTACGAGAGTGAGGACAGTGTTGTAAGTCCCATGGTGTACTGAGCTGTTTTTGGTTGTCTTCGTCTTCGTCGTATATTATATTCTACACGTGTACCTTCTATGTTATAAGTTCAAGTTGCGGTTTGTTTGATCGCGCCAGTAATTGGTTCGGGCACATCCCTCGTTGGACGGTCGACGAGGAGCACGCGAGGAGCAGAACGAGGCAACGCTGAAAGTATAACGGTGGCTCGGTGGCACGTGCTTGCTCACGCGTTTGGCGTTGTTACTAAAATCCATTGTCCACATCAATGTCCGCCCACATCCGTCGTGTGATGAGTACTTTCCACGGTTTCTCTCTTGCAACCAAATCGCCCTCTTCTCTTCAAGCAAGCACTGCCATTTTTTCATATATGATGGGAGATGCACTACAGAGGAAAGTGAAGATTCCGAAGTGGCAGGTGCAGTGCTGGTGCCAAAAGAATATACAGTATAAGTGCACAATGAGGTTACTAAACAGTGCTCACCCTCCTCAGTCCCCCATCTGTTCAGTCCCAAAATTGAATCTTAGTATATCACATAGTACTTCTATCATATGTGACTCCTAGGTTGCCCTAACGCCACCTACTTCAATCCGATATCAACGGGTTCCAGTTTGCGGATGCTCCTTCGTCAGGACGTTATGTCTGGTTCGATTGCGCATTCCCTCTAAATGCGCCAGGACTATAGTGCGAGAGCAAGCGTACCACCAGGACAATCCCGTGGTATAGACCCGGTCGCTCAAGACGCTCGACTTGGCATGCCAGTAGCAGAACACATGCATTACACTGCGTGCTAAAGTTTAACAAAAAGCACGCACACTAATCATCTTCTCACGCCAGTACTCGTGATACTGTATATATTCGCCACTGGATCAGTGATTCATAATTCTCAATTTCATGAGTTCTTGTTCGTGTGCAGCAATCACAGTCAATCAAGGTTTTCCATTCTTGATGCTGTAATATACGACCGTTGAACTCACCTGTAGGCCCAATGATGAGGCAGGTAGGACAACGGTAGGCGGCACCGTCCATGTCCATCTTGGACACAGAAGCACAGCCCCTGCCACTAATACAGGGCATATGAAATACACCGTCACGAAGACTTCAGAATGTCCCACCACTTCAACCCTCGACTACATCCTCATCGTGCCTTTGAGGCAATACATTGATATGTCCCATGAGGACCATGACCCGTCTACCCAACGTGCTACAAGTCGTGAGTTCCAAAGCTCCCTTCTCCTGTTCTGTGGCCAACTCGCAGATCATAGAGTCCACTAGCGACAGATCACCCTCGTCTATCTACAGGCTTAATGATGACACGCTTCTCAACATGTTCTATCTTCATCGATTGGACATCCGAGATGAAGAACAGGATGAAGATGGTTATTTCGTCTTCAGTTGGGATCGCCAACGTTGGTGGTACAGGCTGGCACAGGTTTGCCGATGGTGGAGGTATCTCATACTTTCGTCGCCGTCCCAGCTGGATCTCCACCTTCTTTGCACACATGGAGTGCCCGTAGCAGATATGCTAGTACATTCTCCGCCCCTACCACTCATAATCGACTACCGGAAAAAGGATCGTGAGATAACCGATGAAGACAAAGAGGGTATACTGCTCGCGCTTGGGCACCGTCATCGTCTGCGTCGTATCCGCCTCGTATCAAGAATATCAAGTTTACGGAGCCTCATCTGTGCCATGGATGAGCAATTTCCAATTTTAGAACCCCTGTATATCGGGACTCGGGCCAGCGGCGACATAGGCTTAGTCCTTCCAGAAACACTTCGAGCACCGCGTCTACGCCGGCTCGGATTGTGGTGTGCTGCACTTGCAATAGGATCTCCATTATTCACGACGTTGTGGGCGTCGTTACTCTCGTGTTGTGTGATCTTCCACCATCCCCCTACTTCTCACCAAGTTATTTACTCGCACGACTCTCACTTATGCCCCAACTAGAGAAGCTGGTTATCTGCTTTCGCTCCCCTCTCCCCACCAGAGATATTGCGACGCAATCGACCCTGGCTATGGCACACATCACACTTCCTAGACTTCGCGGTTTTGGGTTTCAAGGTGTGGGCACATATTTGGATGGCCTTCTTGGTCGCATCAACGCCCCTCTCCTGAGGACAATCAGCATTAACTTCTTTCATCAGCTCACTTTCGCTGTGCCATGCCTCATGGAGTCCATGCACACGTCAGGGAACTTTAGCTTTAATGCTGTTCGACTCGACTTCAGTAGGGATGGTTTTGTTTTGAGAAGGGACTATCGAGGGAAATGGACTTTGAGCCCCTTTTACTTGAAGGTCCTTTGCCGACATCTTGACTGGCAGGTATCTTCTGCAGTACAGATTCTCACTGCACTCCACCCGGCACTCGATGGTGTGGAGCAACTCACTCTCAGCTACATGGAGCATAGTCGATCCTCGGAGTGGCACAACGAAATCGATCGCGCTCAGTGGCATGAACTTCTCAGACCATTCCGCAGCGTAAAGGTGTTTCAAGTGCAAAGCGAGCTCGTATGGGGGATTTCTCGTTCTATGTGTCGCGAGTATGGAGAAATCCCTCTGGAACTCTTGCCAAATCTGAAGAAACTTGGATATTCCGGAGGAAGAAAGGCTGGTGATGCATTTACCTCATTCATCAGTGAACGACAAGCTACTGCCAACCCTGTGAGCTTGTGCATGGTTGATCGTTCAGTATTTTCGCGTTCTCGGTGGCGGTGAGCCAGGGATTGCGTGGGTGCCACCGCAGGCGGCCTGACTGACCTGTGAGATTACCGTTATGGTGAGAAGTGATTGATTTCCCCCTCCATGAAATAAAATCTCAATATCATCCCGTAGAATGCTACCTATATCGGCATTCTATCTCTGTATCTTTCCCGGTCCACTCTAATGAAGTCGCAACTTCTCACACATCTACAGCCGATGTCACAGGCTTCACTTCCTCAGAGTACCCAAGGAGTAAAAGCAATGAACCGTGCCTTAATACCTCCGCCATTGCGGGCTCTTTTTTTTTTTTTGGATAAGCAATATATCAAGTAGCAGTAGATAGTAACATAAGTTACCCGACAACCCTACTTAACGCGCTGAAGCGGGCCGACAATGCCCGATAAGAGGAGAAAATGCAATTACCCACACCCCGTGGTGTCGGAGTAGGTGGGACTCCAGTGTTGTGTTCCTCCGGGTGGTACCCTCCAGTTCGCACTACTTCCTACCCACTAAAACCTCAAGGTCTGGTTTTGGTGTAGCCAGTCGGGTGGTATATCCCGGTTGTGGCATCAGCAAAACGTCAAAAAAATTTCGGACTTTCTCACTTTTTCAGCTTTTCCACAGTGAAAAAAAAGTCAAAAAGTTTATAAAGTCAAAAAATTGGTCTCTCTATCTGGCTTTTCCTACTTTATGACCATTGTTTGTAACTGTCCATAGTATTTAATCACTAGCCAGTGACAAGTCACCCGTAGTAGAGACTATAAATCTATAAAAAAAAAAAAAAAAAAATAAGGTAAAAATGAACTTTTCTATGGCTGAGGAACTAGTAAATGACTTTTCACTTTTTGGCTTATCCGCTTTATAATGACTCTTTATGACTTTATAAAGTCAAAAAAAGTCAAAAAAGTTTTATGCCTTTTTCCTGATGTGTCGTTTCTGTAGTACGTTCTCTCATGTGTTTTTTTATCGATGTTATCATGTTTTCTCTGTGTGATATCTTGGTGGCGAAAATTTGGTCTTCCCCGCCTCCTTTTTTGATCGTATCGCAAGTTTTTTGCTTGTCCAGTTGACAATCTCATAACGCATAAGGCGTTTAGCACTTTGTTTGACTGTGCTGCTCCCTCCCCTTCTTAGAAAACTGTAAAAACCTGAGGATAGATAGAACTAGATGACTACTATATATGTGTCAAATTTTGAGGGAAGTTTTTCGAAAAAAACAATTATACAATTATGCGTTATGAGATTGTCACCTGTACCTCCTTTATGGAAGGTCCGGATGCCGTCAGCAAGTGCGCTTTTCCTGTTTCTTTTCATTCACTACGCGTTCTTCGAGGAAAGCGATGACTTCTGGTTCTTTCCAGGTGGTTTTGACGGTTTCTAGGACGTGTTTCATGTCGTGCGTCATGAAACCTTCAAGCTTCAAGTATGAAGAGGTAGGAGGGTTTTTCTTGATCTAGCTGGAGGGTTTGGAAAGCGGAAAGCAATGTGGGGGGCAGCCCAGATGCCCTGTCTAGGAGGAGCTGTATGTTGTTGGTGGTGAGGTTTAGGACTAGGAAAGTGATAGGGTGTTTGACTCCTCGCTTTGCTTGAGGGTCCTTGTGTGGTGCGGCTACTCCAATTGTTTCCGAGCTTGTGATATCTTTTCCATCAGGTTGTGGGCGATCTCTGGATCTTTCCTTCTTCCATGGTGACCCAGTCTAACATCTGTCCTTTCCATATACTGTCCATGGCCGCAGTTAGGGAGTCGTCGTGTATCTCTGGCATCTCTGGATCTAGGTATTTTTCTCGGGGGTTTCCTGTCGGGTTTCAAGCTGCTCCCTTGCTTGTTCTGGTGTGTGCTGCGGAGAGTCTCGTGATGAGCTTCTCGTTCCGGTCTTTGTTCGGGTTCACGTTTACTGCGGTGATTGTTTCGGTGGCTAGGTTGTGGGGTGTCCGTCTGCATTTGCATGTCTGCGTTACCTCTCGAGGCAATCTCGTTGGTCTGTGGCAGGGTATGGGGGTGGTGGTTGACAGTTCTATGGTTTGTCCCCTGGGGGTAGAGGTGTACGCTTGGAGGAAGCTCTCCTCGTCCATGGCCATGTTATGGTCGTCGCTTGTGTTCTGTCTAGATGGGGCTTCTATTTCTAGGACTTGTTGGAGTGGGGGGTTTCTTTTGTGGGGCGTAGGGGGGATGGAGAGGGGGGGAGGGATAGTGGTTCACTTTGTCCTCCGCCCATGTCCGGGAGGGGGGGGAGGTTTAGGAGGGGTGGTGTACGATGGTGCTCTGGTTCCTGGCCTTGGTTTGGGGAAGGATGGTACTCTGTGATCTGAGTGACAGGCGGGTTGTTTATGGCTTGGGCCTGTTTTCGTTTCGTCTGATGGGCTTTGGTTATGTGTTGAGAGGAGCTATCTCGTCTTTTTCTTTTGCCTGCTACATGTTCATCTTGGGTTGACGTCGTTTGCATGGTTTCTGTAGTGGTGATTGGTATTTTCTGTCGCTCTCGCTTGGTGCGTGTTCCTGGTTTAGTCTTTGTGGTTGTTTTTCAGGGGGTTCACTTTTGTTTGGGTCTTTCCCGTATGTGATGCGAGACTCAGTGTGTATTTTGGTGCATTTATATTTGTGTCTAGGGTTGTTTATTTACTGGTTTTCTGGCTATTTATTTCGTTTTAGTTCTGTTTTATGTCTAGAATCCATCCATGCGATGACCAAGCTGATCGTTCATAAGAGCTAGGCAGTTATCAATGTTTTGTAATTCAAGCATTACAAAACATTGATAACCGCCTAGCTCTTATGAATGATCAGCTTGATCATCGCATGGATGGACTCTCTACCCGTACAATTGCCAGGACTCCATCCATGCGGGATGGAGTCTTAGCAATTGTAATATTTAGGGGGTATGACCGAGCGCATCTTTTGCGTCCCTCCTTTCGGCTGTGTTTTATTGCGGAGCACATAAGTCTATGGATGGTGGGTTTCCAGCTGCATGATCTTCTTCTGTTGGGGTTATTTGCTTGGTCTCTGTGGTGGTGGTTGGTGTTTCCTGTTGCTCTCGCTTTGTGCGTGTTCTTGGTTTGTCTTTTACTGTTGTTATTTAGGTGGGTTCTCTTTCGTATGAGCCTTTCCCGCGTGATGCGAGGTTCTGTGTATGTTTGGGGCATTTTTATGTCTAGGGTAGTTCTTTTTCTGGCTATCTGGCTATTTACTTTCGTATTGCTTCTGTTTTATGCAGTGTAGCTCAGTAATAATATTGGGGGGGGGGGTTGGTATGACCGGGTGCGCCTTTCGCGACCCTCCTTTCCGCTGTGTTTGCAGAACGTGTAAACCCAAAGATGGTGGTTTGAGTTTATGGAGCCCCCACACCTCGCCATTGCGGGCTCTCCCAGCACTGCTACATCACCCGGGGCATATTATGTTCCGGATCGCCATCGAAAATGCACAGAACTTCTAAGCCCGCATAGCAGGGAAGTAGATCCCCACTGCCGTGTCACTCCGTCGAACACTACTTCATCTAGTCAACAAGTTGCAAGCAATAGAAATATAGAACGTACTAGTTCAGATGCAAGAACAGGAAACGTATCGTACGTGTCGACGATCCGAGGAAGCCGGGCTGACCGCAATTAGGGCGCTTAGCACTTTGATTGTACTGTTCACTTCTCGTCTACCGTGCACAATTATTCGTTATTCATTTCTGCGGTTCTACTGTAGCCAAGTATGGGCCCTGTCACACTTACACTGACGAACCAAAGTCTTCCTCCATAGCGTAGCGTGATCCAAGCCTTTCTTTTCGTGGTACGAAGGAGATTCAAATCCCGTAGGTCGGTTTTTAGCAGTGATAAACAAAGGCGAATTTGAGGAATGGTGTTGGTATCAAGCCAAAGTTCTTGTCATCAGCGTATCCCTTGGGTAATTCGACCCCTCTTGTCGGCCGCATGCAGTTAGTGCGACAGCGATCTCAAGGACACTGTCAATGCGGAATGACAGAGTGAACAGCCTAGGGGGTGACGTGGTTTGGGCACAGACCGACCCCAGGTAGTGAGCTGAGGACGCAGCCAGTCGGCGAATCGGAGCACGTAACGCGAGCTGAGCTAGCGCTGAAGTCGAGTGACCCCACTGATGCCGCAGCCGCCATGGCAAATCGCCCACTGACATGAGGCCTCCATTTGCCCCCACTTCACTCTTTGATCCATCCTCATCATTAATCACCCCTCTTGCATGCCTGATTACATGTCTACCACAATTTCTCCCCCTCCTCGTTCAGATCAGCCAACATGCGCCAAATCATGAGTCCCAAAAAACACCCTGCAGCGCTGTCTCCGATTCGCTCACCATTTAAAATCAACAGCTTGCGCTCGTTTTCCTCACGAGCAACGCGCCCCACGCCGTCTCTCCCACCTCGACTGACACGTTCCCAACAACAGCAGACACGATATAGGAATGCAGTCCATATCGACCCGTCCATGTTCACGAACCCGAACGGGCACTGGGGCATGGAGCAATGATGCAAAATTCATTTGTTCCCGTCCGGGCGGTCGCTCTGATTTGTCCCACCGTCCTCTGGAGCGAACGCCTTCTGGTGGCGTAGCTCGAAAACATTGACTCAGTGGAAGAGGGCCACAAACACGGGCACCGGTTGGTAGTTATCATATCCTGGGCATATTCCCAAAGGGTTGCTGCGTAGAGTTTTCACATATTTATGATACCCCGCACGTCCCCTAGGCCGTTTTGTAGACAATCATGGACGCCATGATATACCTCAATTAACACTGGAAAACGTGGTAGTAGATTCTGGGAAAGCAATCAGTGAATCTCGTATGGATTTATGGACAACTTCACCCTACCTCATAAGCAACTTCGGTATGTTGCTGTCCTCGACGAGGGGAGCAGATGACAGCAAGATAGTAACGCACATCCCACCGCCGCAGTCCTTCATTGATCAACAGATCTTGCACTTCGGTTAAGGGTATAAATCTCCTAGACACGAAGAATGGTAGAGAAGGTAATCCGCGATGTGTTTCGAGCTGAATGCCATAAGAGGGGAGAACCAGAACAGACTCTGGAATGGATATCAGTCCCAAAGGCAGCAGTCAGACAGAAAGAAATAATACCCCAGAGGACCTGCGTGAGCTTCTGGTATACCAGTAGAGCGAGCATTAATCCCATGGCAATTATCAAAACTGCGTTTCCCTTCACCTGACCACCATCATTGAGACGCTAAGCGACGAAAGGAACACCGAAAGGACGTACTGAAGGCCATAATAAGGCTATGAGTACCACAAAAAATGCGTCAACTTTTGTAACCCATGGCAAACCGCCAAGGATACCTCCGAGTCTGTGTTGAGAGCGCGACAGATGCCAGTTTTCGACGCGGTACTCGCGACCCAATCCTGGTGTCTCGATGACAAGGAGCTCAGGATGTGCCTCGGGAAGCGGTCGGGAACGCCGCATGCAGTTTCCGGAAGGTATGATCCCTCAGAGCCCGAGGTAGCCCGTCTCCCCGCGAACCGTGGTCGATAGTTTGTGTAAAGAGACGTGAGAAAACTGGTAGTGATGCACCGCCCGAGCGCTTTCAACCCGCGCTACAGCCGCTCTTCCGGATGGCGCTTCAGCTCACAAAGTCACTGATCCACCCGTAGCCAAGCTGGGGAGTCTAACTACTGCCGACACTTCACCCGGCCGTCCTGGCCCGACGTCCTTCGGGCCTTCGTCAACCACCGTGGTCTCCATCGCAAATCTATTCAAGCGACTGTTTTCTGATCCTAGACTGTTTTGGACGCTCGCAAGTCTAGTAATTGTCGCCGATGTAGCACTTACACAGCTCATTGTTCGGTTCATTCCCTGTACGAATGTCGTCTTCTTGTGCCATACCTTGCGCTCACCAAATTCCAATCCAGTCACCGAAATTGATTGGGAAACCTATATGTATCAAGTGAAAATCTATCTAGATGGAGAGCGAGACTATTCTGCTATATCTGGGCCAACTGGGCCCTTGGTGTACGTGTTTTTCTGCGACATAGTTTCGAGACAAGATGTTGAACAGAGGGTGATCTGCTGCAGATATCCTGCGGGGCACGTTTACATCCATGCGCTTCTGTACAGGCTTACAGATGCAGGCCGAAACCTGGCGCTTTCTCAACAAGTCTATGCTGTTCTATACACAGTATCTCTTGTTCTTTCTTGCGCAATCTACCGCCAGGCGGGCGGTGTTCCTAATTGGGTCGTACTTCTGCTGCCGTTGAGCAAAAGGCTTCACTCGATCTTTGTATTGCGCCTTTTTAACGATGTGTGGGCAGTGATACTCACCCAACTTTCCATCCTGGCCCTTGGTAGGGGTCTGTCTGATCTTGCCATATTACTTCTAAGGTAAGTGCTGATAGTATATCTGCTGCAGTGCTCTAGACGTCCTATTACAGTGTTGCCTTATCTGTCAAGATGTCCGTCTTGTTATACCTCCCTGCGTTTCTCGTTGTGCTGGTAAAAGAGCGCGGATTGGCTACTACGATTCGGCTTTGTTTCACCATCCTCTCAGTTCAAGTACTGTTGGCATACCCGTTCCTCGTCGAGCATCCGCTGCCATATCTTAAGAATGCGTTTGACTTTGGACGAATATTCCTCTACAAGTGGACTGTCAACTGGAGGTTCCTGAGCGAAGACAAATTCCTCAATCCAAAATTTGCAAGGGCACTACTTATTGGACATGCCTCTGTTCTTGTCGCGTTTGGACTCTTTCGATGGTGTCGGGCTACTGGAGGGGCTATAGCGGTTCTCAAGAGGGCTGTCCAACGCCCGAACCGTCCTGGCAGTGCTGTCCCTGTCACGGCTGACGGTGCGCTCATCATCGTGTTCAAGCCTTTCAGACACTCAGATTGTCCTTGCAGAAGCCATCACTATCGCTTTAACGTCCAACCTTATCGGAATACTGTTCGCACGTTCGTTACACTACCAGTTTTACTCGTGGTATGCCTATCAAGTGCCTCTTTTGACGTGGAGGACACGCTACCCTATCATTTTCAAGTATGTGTGATATTCTTAGGCTTGAACTCCTCTGACCATCGTGTAGGTTATTCATCGTGGGGGCGATAGAGTATGCGTGGAATGTGTATCCATCAACAACATTCTCCTCCATGGTACTGTGCACATCCCACGTCGTCCTCTTAGGCGGAATTTGGTTTGGTTATGCAGAAGGGAGAGGCCGCCGCGTGATCGTGAAGCGATGAATGAGCCCGACCCTCAGACCCTGCTATACTTTATGTACTGCATTTGAGATCAGAGATAGTCGGCCTTTCGAAAAGGCGAACGGACAGCCCGTCCGACTACCATACTATCTTTCACGTCCACCGTGACGTCTGTCTTTGAAGGGTTTCCCGCAAATGAAAGAAGCGAGTCGTTAAATAACTGGAACACGATCGCACTAAGCATCTTGTGTGAGCGACAAGCTCTTTATACAGTCGGAGTGCTAAGAAAGTTGAAGGATCAGAAGTAGAAGCTTTAAGTAGAAGAGCAGAGGGGCCGTCGGGAATATGACAACATAGTCCTAGGCCTCCGCGCTGAGAATACATGGGCCGGCATGGTAGCAGTCTCAGCCTGCGGTTGCGGCGACGATAAAGCCGCTGCACGCGTCGTGTCATACCGGCACTACGCACATACCAGCGCTTCTTTCGCAGTGATCGTAGTAGATACGAATACTCGATCGAGGTCACAACACCAGACAAGCCCGGCCTGTGCCATCCGTCACTCAAAGTTGTCTTGTTGGACGATGTCGGCACAACTTGTCCTTGTAACATATTCCGCACCCCAGGCCTTTCTTTCTTCGGACCAGTGGAAACAGCTTTCCAGCTCATTGTTGGCTCAGTTACCACTCAGGAACATCCATTGGAAACCACAGACGCGTCCTTCTATCAGGACAATACAAGAACTCGACGTCCAGCTCGTTGCCCTTGACACTGTTCGTGATGAGAATACCTCCCAAGTCCCGTATTCGCTTATAGAGAGACCTTTATTGAACATTTATGTGGTAACATGTGAGGTAAAACTACACTTCAATAGGGATCGTCTGATAGTTTACGCCCCACCGAGCAGGACAGCGACGCATACAAGGCTACTGTTAGAAAGCAGATCAAAGATTGGCAAATATCCTTGAATCATCGCAAACACCAGGAATGGGTCATTGTACACGTTGTCCGATCTGATGCTCGTAATGTGTCGACAAATTTCTTTCAAATGAAGAGCAACGTGCTCGACAAGATACGAGCCGACTTCAACACGGACAAACGGGACAGGTGCGTGTCCACAAAGTTGGTCATCCTAACGCTGCAAACTCAATCTTCTCCAGATGCGTACAGCTTGCCTGGCCCGTAGCAAAGGATAACCCCGTCGCCTGGGCTGAGCTACTTTCAAAGGTCAAGGATGGGGTGTTGTCTGCATTTGACGCGGCCGTCTCTCAGAGGGACGATGAAGTCAGACGGTCAGAGAGCCAGCAGTCGATGCCAGGATGGAATTTCTGCACATTTTTCATTCTGAAGGTGCGACATCCTGCAACCCATGCTCTCGACACTCAGTCATGTTCCCGCCTGTTCAGGAGAGTCTTGCCACATCATTTGAGGGAATGAACCTCCTTGAAGACGCCTTACGTTGTTACGATGAACTTGAACTATCCTTCGCGCATGTGCTTAGGGAAAAGAACTTATCATGGTTCGGTACCCTCATCATTCCCGGAGCAAGAGACGATTCGCTGCCTCTTCTTTCGATGACCAAAAAGCCATACCGTGACTTGATCGTTGCAAACACCGTATCTGTCTTCGACCTCCGTATATACATGCTCGCAAAGCAAAGCAATCTCCTTGGGAAGATGGGAAGAGTGGCTGATGTTTGCAAAAAGGTCACCACGTTCCTTATGTCTTTCGGGCAACACTTACGTGAAGTCAGCGTAAGTGTACTATGCTCTGATTCTGTGAACTCATGCTCCATGAGCCCTACATAGGTTATTTTGCCCCCATATTTTATCGAATCCTGGACGTACTCTTCGGCTCTCAGCGCAATAGAACAGGCTGATATCTGGGCGAGGTACATCAACTTGGAAGGCACTATGCTGAACCAATATTATGCTTGCAAGGCCGAGTTGCTCGAGCTTGCACGCAATCAGGTAAGCCCTCCTCGCTCGGGTTATGCGGTGGCTGACACGGTTCAGTTGGACGTGTTCGGGATACAAACAGGCCATTTGCCGTCCCGACCTCCATTCTCTACGTTGCGTGGCGTTCCCGTCACTCCAGATGAAGCGAGGCGCGAATCACGCACTATCAGCAACGCTGAGCTCTTGAATTGCTTAGGAGATCAGGCCACCTTCTACGATTTGTACATCAAACTTACCAACCGCGCAATAGATGCCTACGTAAAAGCGGGACGTCGCAAGTTTGCGCTAAGGTTACACGGCAGTCTCGCAGCACTAGACGTGTTAGTTGACGACTTTTAGTCCCTCTGACTCTTTCTTATGAATCCTGCTCCCAGCCACCGAGACCGATTGTCTTCTGCCCTTCAAATATTTTCATCGCTGCCAGCTCATTATTCGCCACACAAATGGACTTCGTTGGAGTCCTACATGCTTTCGCAAGCGATCGACGTATATGCACTTATGAGTAACACTTCGAGTAACAAGCAATGGGTCAACGTCGTTCTCGAATACCTTAAATTCTGCTCAAGTGATTCTAAGCACGAGTTTTTGACACACAAAGACGATAGTACAGCATACATAACGGCCATTGTCGACTCGTTAAAGATTGTTGTCGATGACCTCAGTGAACGTTCGTCGTCCTTTCCCTGATCCATAATCTCACCTTACTGGTATTAGCATTCACATATCCTGAGCATCCTGCTCTTTCCATTCGGGTATTGGACACAACCGCAGCGGCAGCGGAAGATGCAGACGGCTCTTTCCTGCATATTTCATTACTTAATTTGTTGCCTTGCGTGAGTTCGTATTCTTCCCCCGAAAGCGTTTTATCTGATCGCGGTTACCAAGCCTCTCCCAGCAAGCGAAGTCAGCGTAATCTTATCTGGCCGAGAATCCGAAAGCCTTCGATTTTGTACCCAAGTGAAGTCATTGGAGCCTGGAACCTCAACTTTCAAACTCTTTTGCCCAGTATGTGGTCCCTGGCTCCTAGCACCTCACGACTTGACGCCATTTTAAAGTCTTCGTCCTGGGGTAGTTATATATTGGGCGGGACTGAAGTGAAGATGTCAAACCTCCACCTGCAGTGGAGCCACCCAACAAATCCGAAGAGTTCTAGCAAGGCTTCACGGACCAAACATGTCCCTCCAACTCTGATCAGACTCATCAAGGATCTACATGCTTTCGATGTCCGGTTGAAGCAGCCTCGTTCTGGTAAGTAGCAAGATCAAGTAATGACTCTTCTAAACTCGCCTGGTATAGTTGAATTTGGACCGGACATGTCGTCTAACCTTTTGTTGTCCGTCTTTTCGGGTCGAAACCACGTGCTAAGGGCGACGATCAAGCTCTCTGGACCACCAGGTGTGACATTCCGCTTCCAAGAGTCCACGTTGGACGATAATGGTGAGTTTCAGAAAGACGGCTAGCAGTGTGGTTTAAATGACACCCGTCAGTTACTTCGGGATCTCTTGAATGTGCAGCAGATAGCATTTCACTATTGAATCTTGCAGAAAATTCCGAAATTTCAGTATTAATACCTCACACTGACGCCTCGGCGTACCATATAATGGTGAGTATCCGACCCTTTCGGCTGAAATGGACGTATTCTTATCAGTTTGAAAGCAAATCACCATTACTGCGATATACAACACAAAAAAGGAACCTACAGTCAATCGCAGCCTCTTGCAAAGCAGAACAGTACCAGCATCTCTGCCGATTGCCGTCAATGTCCAAGATTTTTTCCGAGGCGAAAGGTTACGATAGGATTATTACCATCATTTCGTACTTCCTCATTTGTTCTTCAGACTCTTTTCAAGGTTCACAATATCAACGACCGCGCAACAACATATTCGTGTATCTTCAGCCACTTTAGAAAAGGTCAATCACGCAGAGGAAGGAGTCTCCATCTTTGGAACGCTCTCACAACCACGCGATATAATTGTTCGTTCTACAGGAACACGTTATCACAACTAGCGCTCATGTTCTCTTAGACCGTCACCCCTGAACGCCCAGCGCATTTTTTATTTGAGCTTGTCTTGAGGCATGGCCGAGGTCAGATTCCTGGATCGTGTCGTAGATGGGCCCAACTAAATTGTATTAGTACTCGATCCCCTGAATCTACGCATCAAGTATCGTATGTTGCGAGATGGTAGGGATGCACCTCACTCGCCCTCAACTGCATATACCTGACCTTGACCATCAGAAATTGAAGCCGTGCTAGAACAAACTGTCGACAAAGCTCTCAGCGAATTCCCTCAAAACGGTCGTGATCGCAATCGCTTGATTACCCAGATGATTCGAGCCTTGGAAAGTGATGCGGATTGGGTCGAGCTATATGGCATTACAGGCGAGCTGAAGGTCCCTGTATTCGACGACGATAGTGCTACAAAGGAAGTTCTATCCCGAACTCGAGAGGTGGGCTACCTGACTACAACATAGAGAGATGGACCCTCACTATTCTGCAGATACTGGCAGGGGGCAGGCTAACGGATGTGAAAAGCGGTCCTTGGCGAGAGATGCGGATTCAAGTCGACGTACCACTCATGAATGCAAGTTTCCGTTTCTTATGCCGTAGCTCGACTAAGTTCTTATACAAGTTGTGACACTTCAGATAGTTGCCTCAGTGCGATTTCGCTTCCTAGCGACGCCATTCTCGACCGACTCAGAGTCAACAACTAAACTGCCTTCGCTATATGCCGGACAACCTATTCCAGCTTTATTGTCTATTCAGACCTCCTTCCGCTGGGACGCAGAACAGGACGCAGGTCGTGGATCGTATCGGATGCGATTCGATATTGAAGAGATGGTGCGCGACTGGCTTATTAGTGGGCAAAAACGTGGTGACTTTGAAGCCGAGGTGTGTTCGCATTTTTGCATGCATGCGGCTAGTTTTCGAAGACTAAGTGGGGTTCTTTCAAGGACGGTTCGACGCATACCGTGGAGATAATGTTGATTGCGTTGCACCACGGTGAGCTGACCTTCCCCAGGGTGGTAGTTTCGCCCATGCCCGGGCCTTCTGAGGGAGAGATGACCATGGGATCCCTTCCCAGCATCGAGACCCATCAGGTACATGGGGCAGAAAAGGTACTTATACTTCCTAGAGGTGGCCGGAGTACATTCATTATTGGGATGGGAGAGGGTGTGTCGGAGTGAGAGTGAGGGGAGATTACATAATCTGATGTACTGTAGCTTGCCCGGCCCGCTCGTGTGGCATGGCCAATCCAATGTCAGAACCAGAACCAGAGGCAGAGGACACAAGCTCGTCCCAAAAGACAACCCCGTCGTTCAGGTCACTCGGGCTCATCAAGCCTCTTCTTGAGGCAATCGAGCGACTTAATTATAAAACCCCAACAGATATCCAGGTCGAGGCACTCCCGCCTGCCCTTGAAGGTCGAGACATAATCGGTGTGGCCTCCACTGGCTCCGGGAAGACGGCGGCCTTTGCATTGCCCATCCTTCAGAAGCTATGGGATGAGCCAAAGGGCCTTTTTGCATGCGTACTCTCACCGACACGCGAGCTAGCCTACCAGATCTCGCAACATTTTGAAGCGCTCGGCTCAGCTATGGGTGTGCGCTGCACCGTCCTCGTAGGTGGTATGGACACGGTGACGCAGGCAATCGCTCTGGCTAAGAAACCACACATCGTCGTTGCGACTCCTGGGCGGCTGAAGGACCACCTGGAGAACACGAAGGGTTTCAGCCTGCGTGGCCTCAGATTTTTGGTGAGCGAACGTTCAGTACCCACTTTTGTTGTCTTGCGCGCGGTCAACTAAAAGCTGCTGCCCCCTCTCCTTTCCTAGGTCCTCGATGAAGCGGATCGTCTACTGGACATGGATTTTGGGCCAGATATCGATGCCATTCTCAAGACTATCCCGAAAGAGCGAACCACGTACTTGTTTTCGGCGACGATGACCACCAAGGTTGCCAAACTACAGCGTGCGAGTTTGTCAAATCCTGTTCGAGTTGAAGTGTCCACAAAGTAAGAGCTATCCCACATACAAGATGGTATCGTATTGTGTGACCTGATTCTTTTTTCTTTCCTTGCGCAGGTATTCGACCGTGTCCACTTTGTTGCAATATTATCTTTTTATACCTTTATCACAAAAGGACGTTCATCTCGTCTACCTCGCCAACTCTCTAGCCCAAAATTCTATAATCATATTCACACGAACAGTTCATGATGCACAGCGGTACGTCAGTCTGCCTTGTTGAATTGAAGCGAACTGGGGGTACAACATTTCATCAGGCTCTCTCTTGTATTGCGTAATTTAGGTTTTGGTGCCATCCCTCTTCATGGACAGCTGAGTCAAAGTCAGCGTCTCGGTTCTCTGAGTAAATTCCAAAGTGGTTCCAGAAAGATTCTGGTAGCAACGGATGTGGCTAGCCGGTAGGTACCTCTGTTGCGTGTAGGAAGGAGTTAAGAGTTATTGAAAATTTTTGCCAGCGGCCTCGACATTCCAACAGTGGATATCGTCATCAACTTTGACATTCCCGCACATTCGAAGGACTATATCCACAGGGTTGGTCGTACGGCTCGCGCAGGGCGTGCAGGAAAATCCATCACGCTCGTCACGCAGTACGACGTTGAATTGGTCCAGCGTATTGAGACAGTGATCGGCAAAAAGATGGACCTCTGGCCTACGGATAAGGAGGAAATGGCACTATTGCGTGAACGTGTAGAGGAAGCAGGCCGACTGGCAGCTACAGAGCTCAGGGAAGAGGGCATGAAGAACGGTCATCGAAAGCGGAGAAAAGGAGATGGGGAAAATAATAAAGATGTCAGGGATCGGGATGACGATATTGTGCAAGCGGGAATGCCAACGATGAAGAAAAAGAAAAGTAAAAGGTAGCCTTGTAGACTCGTCTATTGTTACTCCCGTAATAACTGTATCTTAATTCATAAACATGATATCCGAGCGGAGGACGTATTTGGCACCACTTCGGACCTGGGAGCCTTCATGGAGGAGACATTCGTTGCCATGTCTAGAAGAAGACTTGAGTTTCCACCAGGAGTGTATCGGTGTGCACAAACCTATGAAGGAGGGCCGTGCCTCGCGTTAAAGGTGCAGCCATAGCCTCAGAGGCTTTGGCTTTGCTGTTAGGATAGAAGGTGGTCTGCAATGACAAGTTATTGAGCGAAAGGTTCTTATGGGGGATCGTAGCATCCGTACCTCCCCGCCCTGCACACCATCCTCGACTCCGGTGAGGTACACGAGCAATGTCCATTCCGAGATCGCACCAGTCTTTGCATCGCGTACAGAATCGTCATAGTGCGGGTTGAAATGCTGCGATGGTATATACTTGTACAGTCGAATGTTCGAGTTTAGTGAATGGGCCAGTCGAGCGCTGGCATCTGGCCGTTTCGCTGAGGCAGGGTATGGAAACGACGGTAGATGGGGGCTCAGTATGGTCCATAGGCGATCTGCAAAGTCGGGCGAAGATATTGAGATTCTGTCTGCGGCCACACTAAGCTTGGGTCGATGTGAAGCTCGAAGCCCCTACAGTTGACTCTACCTGCCTCCCCACGTTTCTTGGGTGGCGTCAGCTCTAGAGGTTGATCGTCAATAAACTGGACAAAAGCTCGACATTCTGCTGGAGTGAAGACGTTCTAAGACATGAGGTGTTTTGGGGGTACACCAACAAGCAGAGACAATAATGGCGTACGCTTAGAAGCAAGACTTGGTCCTCCAGAAACGTATGGCACTGTATGCGACTCTTTTCTGAAAGGTCGGGAAAGTTGATCGCCTTGGGAACAGGAGGCTGAGTAGCAGGTTTCTTATTGTTGGCTTTCTTTACCATCAGCTGCCCTGTGGGAGTCTCGAACTCACAACGGTTGGTGACTCAGACGATGTCATAACTTGCTCTGTCAAATTTGATTATTGAGAAGGAAAAAAAAACAGACAACGACTTGGAGTCGATCGCCCACAAACTCAACGATGGCAACTGAGCGAGTAATTAACTTTGGAGCAGGTCCCTCGGCTCTTCCTCGATCTGTATTAGAGAAAGCCGCCCAGGGGCTGCTTAATTTCAATGGCACGGGCATTGGTATCGCCGAGCTCTCGCATCGCTCCAAGGAGTTCGTCGCGTTTCTCTCCAACGTCGAATCTCTCATTAGGTCCCAGCTGGATGTCCCGCCGACACACTCTATTCTCTTCACGCAGGGCGGTGGGACAGCGCAGTTCTCAGCCGTCGTTCTGAACCTCCTCGCGCGCCACAAGCTGCTTCATCCAGAGCTCACCGACGATGAGCGCATCATGGACTACGTCCTCACTGGCTCATGGAGCAAGAAGGCTTTCGACGAGGCCGCACGCCTCGGCGGCGCACGCGCTCGAATCGCGCTCGACGCACGCAAATACTCCAAGGACGGCGTGTCCTTCGACAACGTCCCGCCTCACGACGAGTTCAGATTCTCTCCCGCGCCCGCGCTCATTTACTACTGCGAGAACGAGACGATCGACGGCGTCGAGTTTTCGCCGGATCCCGCAGCGAAGACGTCCTTCCCCTTTGCGAGCCTCCCGCGCGAGCGTGTCGGTCTGCTGCCGCTCGTGGGCGACCATTCTTCTTCGTTCATGTCCCGTCCGATCCCGCATCTCAGCGAACACGCGGTGATATTTGCCGGCGCGCAGAAGAACATGGGCCCTGCGGGACTGACGATCCTCATCGTGCGGCAGGACTGCCTCGTCGATGTTGACGCGGCGGCGAAGCTCGGCGCTACGCCTGTCCCGTTGTGTCTGTCCTACAAGACGCTCGCGCAGAGCAAGAGTCTGTACAACACCCCGTCGTCGCTTTCCATCTACATCACTGGACTCGTCCTCGAGCGCATGCAGGATCTGGGCGGCCTGGCCTACTTTGAAGCACTTAATAGAAGAAAGGCGGAAAAAGTGTACGCTGCCATACGAGCAGGCGAGGAGAGCGGAGTATTTCAAAGCAGAGTGCAGCCGGGCTCGGGCAGCCTCATGAATGTTGTCTTCAACGTCCTTGGAGATGGCGCAGATGCACGCTTCCTTGAGGGCGCGGAGAAGGCGGGTATGAAAGGTTTGAAGGGTCATCGGTGAGATATTCGCTAGCATGAATGCATCGCAGACCTTTTGACATCCCACGCGCTGTTGCCACGGCATTAGATCACTCGGAGGTATGTGTTTGCATTTTTCCGATGACTGAGTGGCACTCATCAGTTGTAGGCATCCGGGTATCCCTCTATAATGCTGTCACGGAGGCTGACGCGGACACGCTGGTCAGTTACATGCAGAAATTCGTTTCTGAAGCGAACCTTCAGACTTCGACGTAGAACACGCTTAGCGGCAATATGTATGCCCCTGAATTGAACGTGTATTAGAATTTAAGAGTATTAAAAAGAGTGAAGAACATAAAAAGTTGTCAGACACTGTCAGTGATCGCACAGCATTCAAGTTAGCAGGTCGTCAATGTCTAGATATGAAAATTTTACGCATGCCCCATGGCTGAGTTGGTTACAGCGTCCGACTGTTATCCGCCTGGAAAAGTGGAAAGCTTATCGGAAGGTCGTGAGTTCGAGCCTCACTGGGGCAGTTCATTTTATTTTACCATTATACTCTTTTTTTGAAACTAACTCATAAGCAATCTGACGTTAGCTAGACAACACTGTATTGCACATTATGAGACAGGTTGTACAGGAATACGGAAGGCGGAGAATGACGTTGATATGTGTACACTTTATAAGGGAACTGGCCATGAAAGAGTGGAACTTGGAACATCATAGATAGATGCAGTTGGGGAAGTGAGATGGAAACGCGCAACTGAACCCATGTGACACGTAATGCACGAAATAAATAGTATCAACGCAACAGCCCAGGTTGGACGTAGAAAACAACGAAGGGCGAAAAGTGAGTTGTACGATCAAGTACGAGAAGCATTTGATTGGTCGGGAAAAATCGTGAGATGATTGAATGAATGAAAATGTGAAAAGATGGTAAGATATATGCGATGAATAGGGTCACAGTGGATGATGCTGACTTGCAGGAAAAGAGGTACGGGAGAATCCGGATTGCGAGGATGATGATGGGAGGGTCCGTGGATAAAAAGGGAATGGTGACGTGATAAAAGGGGTGACAATTACAAGGGACGGTCATCTAATTAGAGGCGATGTGACGACCATGCGCATCAATGCATGGCTGGTCGGGCAGGTGTCATAGTCGGCATGAGCCCAGCGAATTGTACTCGCGACGGCGACGGAAACCGCGGCGGGGGGGTGGACGTGGCACTCGGTGGTGGAGAGATTAGAGTCACGAGCGGTTCTGTCCGATCTCTTGAGAGGGAGATCGACTTGAGCCTACGGACCGGCCCAAGGTCAGAAGCACGCATATATTCTACGGATGCCAGCTGTGAAAGATCGGAGTCCCATGGGTTTCCTGCCGTAAGGACGGGGTCATCTAGCGCGGATATCCAGGGAAGTGAATCGAAGTTAATGACACGAGGCGCAATAATGGCTTCCGGACGGATGTTGTGCCGCCGACGGCGAGGGGTACGCGGGGGACAGCCCACTTGTCGTTTGATGGAGTTACAAGGAGTCGGAGACTGAGATGTCTGAATAAAAATAAAAATAAAATAAAAAAAGGTGAAAAAAAAGGGGGGAGAGTTCAGTGAGATAAGACGAGAAGACGAGTGAGGAAAGACCGAACCAAAGAGCGCTTGGTACGGTGGTGAATGCGGATCGGAGACATGAGGCGAGGAAGCTGAGCGTTCTTTGGGGCGGGTGAGTGGCACTACAAAGAAGATATGAATGAGACCTCGGATAACAAATTCAAGGACGAGAAAGGGCTGACGATGAACGGATCATCGATGTTGATGGGCAAGACAGGCACCGACGGGTCGATAATTGTAGGTTGCGGGTGTAAACGGCGGGGCTGGGGTGCGACGATGGGAATGGGGGGCATTGTGGCAATTGAGGATGATGTGATTACTAACAAAAACCGAGTCGATGAAGATGGCCTTTTAGAAGTGGGCGTATGGGGTCGGAAAGAAAAGGGTAGGAAAGGAGGGACTGGAGTTATATGGAGAGGGAACGGACAATGGGGGAAGAGTAAGGATACCGCGTGTCAAAAAGCGGGGCACGTTGCCGCCGTCTCCTATTGCTGACAAATCATAACAAATATAGCGAACAAAGGCGGCGCTCTGAGCCTCGTTTTACAGCGTCGCCCGAGTAACCCTATTATCTCCTCTTCATTTGTAAGACAGTCCGATGCGAACAATGACTCGCGTGGACGTTGCCCGTAGGGTAAACTGCG
>QLPC01002008.1:0-11396 GCA_003314055.1 Lactifluus hygrophoroides | reverse complement strand
AGAACACGTTCGTGGCAGTGAAGACGTGGCAGGCATTTATGCATACAAACATGGTGAAATGGACGCGTACCATTGATGATAGGGAGTAGAGGGGAGTGAGTCGCTTCGTTTCGGCACGGGGAATACTCTCCTGACGCTGTCCGTGCAATGTTATGGAACACCTCCGGACACCAGTGACTGTTCCTTGACCCGCCACTGCCATACTGGGTTGTGTGGCCATGTCATCTATCCATTATCATCGGAAACGACGCTTGGGCGCCTCATGGAGGCCTCATGGATGGACAGCCACGGGAAAAGAAAGATGCTCTTTTGATGGATAGCTAAATGATGATGTAGTAAACTAATTATGGAGGAAATGGGTGTGAAAGCGTAATACACAGGAGGCAGGTGACAGCCAATTTTTACCACAGAACCCTTTTACGTAGAAGTCCGCGCAGTTCTAGTCGATCTCCTCCATCGCAGATGTAGATGCACCTTCCGCCTCGACCGGTGCTGACTCCTCGACCACAGGCACTGTCTCCTCGTCTTCGTCAACGTCAAGACCAAGTCTAAATCAATCGAGAAGCTCTTAGTAAGTCGTCACTCTAGGAAGGCAGGAGACTTACGAAATCATGCGGTGAATCCGCTTTGCAAAGGATGTTGGCTCCTCGAGAGAGAAGCCCGACGTGAGAAGGGCCGTCTCGAATAGGAGATAGGTCAAATCCCGGACAGACTTGTCTGCCTTATCCTCCGAGACCTTGCGCCTGAGCTCCTTCACAATTGGGTGCGTTGGATTGAGCTCGAGTGTCTTCTTTGACGCCATATAAGACGACATCGATGTGTCACGGAGAGCCTGAGCTTTCATAATCCGCTCCTGGATACGGTACGGGTCATCAGCTTCCATTGAATAGTTGAGGGCAACAAATAACCCACCATATTCGATGACCAACCAAATTGGCCGGTGACCAGGACGCAGGGAGAGTCGGAGATACGGTTCGACACAACAACCTTCTCAACTCTGTCGCCAAGTGCATCCTTAATGACTTTGCACAGGTCCTCGAAGGACTTGGCCTCTTCCTCGCGCGCCGCCTTCTCCTCGTCTGTCTCCTCGAGCTCGAGGCCCTCTTTCGAGACCGACTCAAGCTTATGGCCATCGAACTCCTTCAGTTGCGACACGGCATACTCATCGATGGGGTCCACCAGCAGCAGAACCTCGAAACCTTTCTTCCTGAGAACTTCCAAGAAGGGAGAGTCCTTGATGGCAGCGAGGGTTTCGCCGGTGAGGTAATAGATCGCCTTCTGTCCCGAGGGCATGCGTGTGATATAGTCTGGAAATTCGACTTGGGTAAAAGTAAACCCCCGTGCGCAATATCAAACATACCTTTAAAGGTGACCATCTCATCGACAGCCCTGGTCGAGTGGAAACGCAGGTACTCGGCAAGTTTGCTACGGTTCTGGGCATCCTCGTGGATACCGAGCTTAATGTTCTTGCCAAATGCCTCATAGAACTTTTGGAAGTTATCCTTGTCTTCCGCGATTTCCGAGAACAGATCTAGGCACTTCTTCACGATGTGCTTGCGAATAACTTTGAGAATTTTGTTCTGCTGAAGGGTCTCGCGGGAAATGTTGAGCGGTAAATCCTCCGAATCTACAATGCCCTTGACAAAATTAAGGTACTCCGGAATGAGGTCCTCGCAGTCGTCCATGATGAACACTCGGCGGACATAGAGCTTGATGTTGTTACGCTTCTTCTTGCTCTCGAACAAGTCGAATGGCGCACTAGGGAACCAGGTTATACACGGGGGTACAATTAAAAGAGGCGACGTACCGCTTCGGAATATAGAGAATAGCCTTGAATTCGAGCTGACCTTCGACGGAGAAATGCTTGACAGCAAGATGATCCTCCCAGTCATTGGTAAGCGACTTGTAAAAGGCACCATACTCCTCTTGTGAGATCTCGCTCGGATTACGTGTCCAGATAGGTTTGGTCTTGTTGAGCTCCTCGTTAACTTTGGTCTGCTCCTTGACCTTCTTCTTCTTCTTCTCTTTGGCCTTGTCCTCGTCCTCGTCATCAACTTCTTCAACCTTGGACTTGCCCTCTTCCTCTTTGGCTTCTTCTTCGTCTTCCTTCTCTTCCTTCTCCTCTTCCTCATCATCCTCGACCTCCTGCGATGCATGATAAGAGCTAACCGACTGACGATGGTAAGAACATAGCAAACCTTTTCAACCTCCTTGGTAACAACGAGCTGAATTGGGTAGGAGATGAACTCGGAGTGCTTCTTAACGACGTCCTTGATACGCTTCTCCTCAATGTACTCAGCCTGATCGTCCTTGAGGTAGAGGCGGACCTCAGTGCCACGACCGAGAGGTGGGTTCACAGTATCGAGAGTGATCGTAAAGGTGCCACCTGCGGCCGACTCCCAGATGTACTGCTCATCGTCGTTGTGTTTCGAGATGACTTGTACGCGTTCCGCAACGAGGTAAGCGGAATAGAAGCCGACACCGAACTGACCAATCATGGAGATGTCGGCGCCAGAGCTGAGTGCTTCCATAAAGCCCTGCAACGGCACGTTAGGGAAAAGGCGTCAGAGGAAGACAGGGCATGGATGTTACCTTCGTCCCAGACTTGGCAATAGTACCGAGGTTGTTGACCATGTCGGCTTTGGTCATGCCGATGCCACTGTCGCGGAGGCAGAGAACCTTGCCGTCTTTATCAGGAGTTATGCGAATGAAGAGCTCCTTCTCAGAATCGAGGACGGAGGGATCAGTAAGGGAAGCATAACGAATTTTGTCGAGAGCGTCAGAGCCGTTGGAGATGAGTTCACGAAGAAAGATTTCTTTGTTGGAGTAGAAAGTGTCTGTTCAACAAAGAGTTAGACGACGCGTCAATGATCGCGAAGATAAAGAAAGGCCGATTTACTGATGATCAAGTCGAGCAACTGAGAAATCTCGGCTTGGAAGCCAAAGCTTTCTGGTTCGGGTACGGACATTTTACGTTTAGTTTGTTGGTCTCGTTGGGTTGCAAAGAGGGGAAGGTAAGAGGGGACCTGGAAACCAGACGAGGAATGATTCGAGGTATTTTAACTCTGCGATATTTTGTTCTCGAAGTTTCGACGACCCTCTTGCGATTATTCCCACGCCTAACAAGTCCTTCGAGAACCTTCGCAAATTTACCAAATTTGATCAGATCATACAAACTTATCCTCGCAATACTGCGCTTCCCATCACAGGACTTCGCGAAGGCTCGCTCAACAACCCTGAGTGTCCCTTTGCCTGCGCCCGCAGCATCTCCACCATCGCCTTGAGTTCTTCAATCTCGTCATTCAGTTCCACGTTTTCTCCGTGCAATCTCATGTTTTCCTCCCTCAGTCTCACAAATTCAGTTGTAGTCGATGTTCTCGGCGTCTTCATTGGCGCTTTACTTGGAATCAGCTTGAGCTTCGCCTCCATTGTCTGGATCTGCCGCCGTGACGCCCTGATACGTCGCATCTTCTCAGCATCATGCTCACGTAAGCGCAGAGGTAGCCTTACCGCGCTTGTTCCTCCATTTCACCGTGGGTCCTTTCGTATGCTTCCAGCCGCAGTTCCATCTTCTTATATTTGCTGAGCATTACCTTCATCACTTCTGTTTGTTCCCTGTATTTCTGCACATCCGCATCCCTGGCGTCTCCGTTAGTAATGAAATAAGAAAGGGCTGTATTTCCTTATCTCACCATAATTTTTGCATCGCTGTGTGCTGTTCAATGCGCTGCTCGTAGTCATTCAATCGGGCAACCTTGTGTTCCGTTTCTTTAATAGAAGTCTTCAGTTGCGATTCTCGCCGCTCTGCCTCGTCTAGTAGATTTCCTTGAGCTACGAACTGCGCCTGTAGACCGCCGTGAGCTAATGTCAATATCATCGTGCAAGAAGATACAAACCCGGAGTTCTTTCTCTGCCAAACGCAACGCCGCAGTTTCGGACACCCAATTTCGCCTCTGTTCTCTCAGATCTTGCAACTTCCTGCTCAATTCAGCGTTCCAATCCGCATATTTCTTCTTCGTCATCTCCGTCTGCTCGGTGTGCTCCTTGAGCTTTCGCTGCAAGTCGCCGATCAGCAGTTTGTTTTCGCGCAATTTATTGTGCTACTTATGCGTGATGAGTATGCAGCGAGGATGATGAAGGACGAACAAAACAATCACCAGGTTCTGCCTCTCCACCTCTGCGTTGCGGTTCATAATCCTCTGCTCAAACAGCCTCCCGATTTGTCTCACGTTCTCTCTTGAAAGCCACGACTCGAAGTTCAACTCGTTTCGTAGCAACAGCACCTCACGTTGGAGAGCTGCGATCGCCTGTGCCACGCTGCCTCCCGGTTCGGGCTTTCCTGGGCTCTGCGGCATACTCTCAGACGGGAACAAGGCGTACGGCCAGATGGGCGTCGGATCGACAATATCGATATCCAGGTGCGACTTGAGAGCAATAGACGTATTGACCATATCTTGGAGCGAGACGCGTGGTTTACTGTGTATTTCGACCGTCTGCACCGGAGGAGTCGATTCCATTGGTCCCAACATAGTATCACCAGTATCGACCAGCAACGGTGGCGGAACTACGGTGTTGTGTTTCGCATCTGTTGGAGTGGCCATCTCCGGCGCTGTACTGCCCTGCCATGCCAAATGCGAATTTCGGAGCTCGAGCAATAAGCTCTCTGCGACTATTCTAGCTGTGTCATATTGAGCGTAGAAGCCAGGATTGCTAATTTCCGATTCCGTATCGTGCCAGATAATTTGTGAGTGAGTGACATGCTGCGTGAGCAAATGCTAAACAACTTGTCAGCGGGGTGTAGATTCCCACGCAATCAATACACTCTACCTCGCTTTTGGCTTTGACTTGTTCGTTATCTAGCACATCCTCCCAATCCACAGCATAAGGCCTTTCTACGTTCCTCTCAGTGAGGTATCCAACCGGATCGCGCAGAAATGCGATGAGATTGCACGGGAAAAGGTAATACAGGAAAGTGAAGTATTGCTTGGGGGGAGGCCCAGTTGCTGCCGTCGAATCGAGCGATAATTCAAGGCGTTCCCATTGTAGATCTGGGTTCGTGGCTAGAACTCGGCTGCCCTCGGCGGCCCGTACTAAGTGATCTCCCTCAGTGGTGCTATGTTCCTCGTCGGATGCAATATTTTCTGGAATGGGAGACGATGCTGGTGGCGCGCCGCGCTCGGGCCAACAAAGAATGCGCGCAAGGATTGCAAAGAGCTGAGGAAGCATGCGCTTTAGTGTGGAGCAATCCTTGACTGCGAAGATAGGCAATAATTTAGTAAGTGTCGTAAGACTAATCGTGCAGGCGGTGGTGGAGTTGTCTACCAAGAGCGAGGTGAGGATAGAAGACATAAGGGGATGCGCAGCCAGGACGCAGGCATGCTGTTCAAAGAGTGGGTCTGTAGTGTAGCGATTGATGAGGCCAATTAGTTGCAAGCGCGAGGCGGGCGACGCAAAGCAGTGAAAAACCTGCATTAAGAAAGCCTGCACAGTGTTCACATTGAAAGCGTGATGCGATCGAATCAAGAGCGTACCTCGGGTTGGTCAATACCGAACACTACAAGAATGTCCTCGAGGTTTTCTTTCCATATGTTCCGCTGATCACGCTGCTCCTTCGGCAGGTCGACCCACTCGAGCGCATCTTCAGCCGAGGCCTCATTGAAGGCGTCCAGAAGGTAAAGATCCAATATCCGTCGTCGAAACTCGCCCTGTATCTCAGGATACCTGTTATCAGGCTTTTCTAAGGCCACGATGACAAGTTCCTTCGCGTGGGTAATTGCATTGTGTGACAATTTCGGCTCGCGCAATGCGGGGCGTAACACCAAATCAAACCAGGTAGAAATGAGGGATGTGGATGAAAGCACAGGCTCAAGATGGCGTAGCACGGAAAGGAGGGCTTCCGTCTGCGTGCATTCTTTGAGGTCAAGGGTATCGCGGATCGATTGCAGTTCATTCTCGAGGTTGTAGACCGAAACCTCAGATTCTTCTGATGCTGTACAATCCGAGACAAAGTTGTCGACGAGGGCACAAACCTCGTGAGACGACAAAGCCTGTGGGGATGCTTCGAGGTAGAGACGTAGCTGGCGGGAGACCTCTGTCGTGGACATCAGGATGTGCCGTGCGAGTAACGGCTTAAGGCACTTAGATAGCCATAATTGGCATCGCGTGATTGTGATTACTCGGCTGGGGTAGAATGTACCATACAACATAAAATACATCACAAGTCCAATCAATGGCTCTTCTCGACCGCTCGTAACCTCTGCAAGTCAGCGTACGACCCACGCTGGCTCTGGACCCTGGAGGGCTGTCCCTCGGATTGTCCAACTTTTAATAAATCGTCGTAATCACCCGCGTCCTCATCATCAGAGCCTCGCGGAGAACCAGCTCGGCTGACTTCACGGCTGACCTCAGTACTGAGACTCCAACCAAAAAGGCGTTCATCAAGCCAAGTCTTTTCACAGTGTGGTCAGTCTCACCATATATCATGCGAACATCATCATGGGCACGTACCATTGGGTGCGATAGCAGGTTACCCTGCGCGTCCACAGCGCCGGTTCCACTCTTTTGCCACCATAGTCCATATTTACCGGAGGATGCGGGCACACTCGCAGAGGGAATGACAATGCGGTTCTATCAAGCGCATAGTCAACATTTCACTCAGTTCTGCGATCAAGTTGTTGAATAATACCTTGTCAAAGTCTTCCCAAATTTGGGGACCGAACTCATCAATAGCATCGCCAAGTTCCGTTGCTAACTCTTGGCGAACACGCTTTAGGTGTTCCAGATACCGGTGCTTTCCGGGGATAAGGGCGACAATAAGAGGGCCTAGAGACCTGAGATGCAATCAAGCTACCTGACGGGACTCGTAAAGAGGGTGACCAACTTGAGCACGTCCACACCCGCTTCGCCAAACTTGAGGGCCGCATAACCAATGCATGGAAGCGCCAGTAATGTGAGGAAGGGCATCCAGAGAATCCATTTCAAGGGAGCGTTTGCTTTGATGGCAACGACAGTTGCAACAAATGCGTAGAATGCGTACAGAGCTGGCGTCATGACGAGTGAAATCAGCACTTTCCACGTCGCAAGCACGTCTCGTCCTGCAACCTTCACGACCGATGCGGCGAGAGCCTCTGAATACACATGAATATATGTCATATGGCGATAATCAATTACATTACCTTTGGCCTTTATTTTTGATACAATCGATGCTGTGACAAATATTGGCGCATGCAAAACTACTCCTGGCAATGAAAAAACTGTCCAAACTAGTAGGAGACAGATGCGATAAAGTAAGAGCCCAAAGGCCTTCCAACTAGCTTTCTGAGCCCTGGGGACCTGGGCCAAGGTCATTGAGGGAAGCTTGATGAAATATGCTTGATATGATCATACCTGATGATCCCGCAAGCCTAAATCCCGGAGTAAACGGTTATACTTTAGGACTTTTTCTCGCAGCGCCTTTATGCGGGGTTCATCCTTAAAGTAGCTGTATGCGAGTAGAAAGCGCTTGTTTAACTCGACAACCTGACCAAGGGTAAGGTGCTGTCCTGGAGGTTGGTAGAGTCTTCGCGCAGCTTGGATGAGCTGCTGAGGGATCAATCCACGCAAACAGCAGACCAAGATACGACACACCATGAGAGTATCATAATCAGGTGCGCGCACCGTCACGGCCTTGAGGGCGCCAAAGACCTGGTCTAGAAGCGTAGCCACCGCCTCTCGCTTTTCCGAGCCTCCGTTTTTAAACTTTTCGACCAGGGGAGGTGCAACATCCAAAGGAGGGCCAAACTCGATAACTGCACGCGAACGGAAGCGGTGGGCATGAAAGTAAGATAACCCAACTGGTACAATCTTCACTTTCAGGTTGGGGTCACTTGCCATCGCACCCAATGCCATCATCGCGAAGCCAGCCTTCAGGGGAAGAAGATCTGTTCGGTCATGACTGCCACCTACAACGTGATTGAGCTCCCCAGTGTTCCGAGTTCCTGAAACAAACCTCTACCTTCAGGATAGATTGCTATGCAACTACCCTCACGCAATCGTTGATAGACATGCTGATACATCTCGTTCTGATCGATATACGGGAGTGATTTGAAACTCAGGCCATCTATGCCTTGCGACTTTGCCTCCTCCGCTTTCTCTCGAACAAGTCCCGTAGTTTTCTCCCATTCGTTGTGAAATTCGCCTTTGATTCTGAGCTGCGTATCCGAGATTACCTGCGCCACCTCAGCGGTGGAAGAGCTGACAGCCTTGGATAACAAGATTTGCATTTTCGACCTCAACTCCTCCAGGAACTTAGTGCCTTCCCCAAGAACAAGACAAGGGTCGTCTGGGGATAAATACAATTTGCCTGTCCCCGCTTTAGCGGAGTCCGCAGCACGCACAACGGGAACTAATACAAGTTAATGGACGGAAATATATGATAGTGAGATGCATGCGCACTGCTTGACAGAGACTTGGCTAGGAATCCTACAACCCTCCGGTGCATACTCTTTTCAGCAACCAAAAAGGCAGGGCGTCTCCCTGACTCGCGGTAGACCTGCAATGCAAGAAGGAGGTCGAGGAACTGCGGAGTTCGGTCGGGTGAATAGAACTTCTCATTCTGTTTGGAACAGGAAACCTCACTTGATTACTATGAGGAGCGCCGACAAATATTACAGGACCATCGCGAGGGATGTTGAATGCACCGCGTGGGCGAACTTCGCGGAAGAATACGTTGATGATCCCACGGAAGAGAAGCAGGGCAAGGTCATATGCAAGATTGGAAGCAGCAGCTTGAGCTTGGCTGGAGTGGGTTAGCGTGTCACGACCAGCCATCGTCGGTCGTTTGACAGAGGGGCACTAGTCTCGAGCCTCGAGCCCGAAGTGTGGGGATAGTGGGAATCGTGTAAGCCTGTCACCTGACAAATTTCGGATACAATCTCAAGATCTTATCTGTAAACTACACAAACAAACAAGGATTAATTTTTGATTATAAATTTTCTGAAAAAAAATAAAAATAATATTGGTATTCTGCTTAGTCAGCAGAACTAACGACCTGACAAACTCCCCATTCTCAACGTCGTCGTCGTCGAGCGCAACAAAAAACATTGGAACTACTGAAGAAGGTAAAGATACTTTTGATTTGAGAAGGTTGTGTTGCAAACATGTTAAAGAAGTGCGCTGGACGGGGTGGATGCGTAGTTGGTTGTTCTGATGCTGATCCCATGCTGATGTGTCTTGTCAATCGCGCAGATGTCTGCCACCATCGAGGAGATTCCCTCTGACCATTCCGACCATGAAGGTCATGATCACGATCACGACCATGATCACGACCATGATCACGACCACGACCACGACCATGATCATGAGGAGGACCCTGCTTCTGCCGCCGCCCTCGAGAAGACACAGTCGCGCTCTGAGCGTAAGGCTAGGAAGGCCCTCCTGGGGCTGGGGCTCAAGAAGGTCCCCGGTATCACGCGTGTCACTCTCCGGCGACCAAAAAATGTACGTTCAATTTCTGGAAAAGACGCGTGAGATATTAATTTCTTGCAGTTTTTGTTCGTCATTGCGTCCCCCGACGTGTTCAAGTCACAGAACAGTGACACGTATATTGTGTTCGGCGAAGCCAAGGTCCGCTAATATTAGTATTTCATAGTTCAAGGCCCTTACATGCGTCTTTGAACAGATGGAAGATATGAATGCGCAAGCTCAACTGGGCGCAGCTCAACAATTGGGGGCGAGCGGAGCGGGAAGCGCAACTACTGTCGATGAATCACGAGCCGGTAAAGAAGGTGATAATGACGACGATGTCCCTGAACTCGAGACCCCTGAAGATGACGGGCCGGAAGACGAGACTGGTGTTGAGCCTAAGGACATAGAACTCGTGATGCACCAAGTCAACTGCTCACGAGCGAAGGCTGTGAGGGCATTGAAGGAAAGTGGGGGTGATCTTATAAACGCAAGTGCGTATATATTCTTCAGCGTCCGTGAGTTTCCTTCTGATCAATCTGTTCCCCCATTAGTTATGGCCGCGAGCGGGTGATTTCGTTCGCGCAACCCGTATTGTATTCGTGTAAAAAAAGATTCATAGGCATACCAACCCCATTCATTAGCTGTCCCTTCCGCATTGCACTGTCCGCTCGCTCGCCTGTCCCAGCCTGCAGTAATAGTACACCGTACGCTCGAACTTGCAGGTTTAATTCCGCCATCGCCTCAACTCTATATAATAATTCGATCGTTCCCAACCACTTACGACGATTTCAATCCCCTCTGTACCCTCGCACACTTCGACCTCATTCGTCGATTGAGAGCCAACCTTTAACCCCATTCCCTGAGCAGCGTTCTGCACCAACTGGTCAAGTTCATCTTTGGCAAACATGTGATAATAACGCTGAACGGCATCTGGCCCAGTCTTTGGCACATTTTGAGCATCCTTGTTCCAGGGTACTTCGGGACGTGTGCGATCTGAAGTAAGTACCCAGGGTACGAAGACGTCTTGACCGCTCGGGGTCCATTCTCCCTGTGCGCCTGTGCTCGTCCTCGGTGCTGTGCCCGATACCGGGATAATCCTCTTGGAGTACTCATCTTGTTCGACAGCCCAAACGTAAATTAGAATGCGGCCGTGTCTCGGGGAGACAGACTCGAGTAGTTCCTGGACCATCGTCCGTTACCAAAGTTGAGAGAAAAATACTTCCAGAGCGAACCTTCACTGCTGTTATCCGACGTTCAACTGTCGCTAGATGGTGTATCGTTGCGATTGAAATCGCATAATCCTTAGAGAGCATATTGAACGCGTGAGTATACAACACGCTGAATCCAGGATCATGCATGCATACGTACGAAAGCACCTCGTCGCCATCCCCTCCCTAGCACATCTCCCCTTACAACTTCACGAATTGTCCCATCGCCGCCTGCCGTCCTCGCAATATTTAACAGGTTTTGGCTTCTGTCCAGCCCAACCGTCAAAATTCTCCCCGGGTGGTCCACGGGCAGTGATAGGTATTTCCCATTGCCCGTCCCTGAATCAAGCCCCACCCATCCGGCCGGTATGTCCGTCAGAAATTTCGAGATGACGGGCCAAGGCTACTGCTGTTCGGAATCACCTTCAAGGGTAAGGAAAATAAGATTCGCTACCTTATAACGTGTGGACGAGAAGTGGGGTGCGATCTGGTCATACACCGTATGTACGTGTCTCTGCTCGTAAACCTCGGGGAGATCATCAACGACAGCTATGGTGACCTCCGATGACGACGGCATTAATGTATGTTATCCCTCTTCTGAAGGTGTGCACACCGTGGGTACCAATCAAGAAGTAAATAAGGCCAGGTAAGCGTAAATTGACCTCGAGCTCATACTTCGAATCCCATCTCCTGATCCATCAGTCTGCGGAACTTGCTGCCGTTGAACGGTGGGAATGGCACAAG
>QLPC01002006.1:0-20992 GCA_003314055.1 Lactifluus hygrophoroides | reverse complement strand
CAAGACGAGGTTGTCAGTGGTTGGTTGGGGTAATACAGTAAGACTTGGGGGTCGCCTAAAAATTTCTAGGGTCGTCAAGGCCGTGCCCCCAGACACCAGAGACTCAACGCACTTGAGTCTTTATGGTCGTAGCGGTGATGGCATCAAGCTAGTACGCGCGTTGTTCGAAGACTCCTTCACAGACATGGTCAATCGCGAGGAAGGGAATGACCGTCGCAGATAGAGCCGTCAAGTTTGTGGCAGGTCACATCAAGTTTCTCAACACCAAAGGTGCGTGTCCATCATCCACCTGTCCGCTTTATTCCCATCTCATGCCCTTTTCGAAAAGCCGGACAAAGACATGGATGGTGATGGTGAGACCACCGCAACGCGCTTCACTTATCGTCTACCACATTCTCAAAGGCTCCCAAAGTAATATCGAAACTTGGTGAACTCGACTATGCCCTGCGGACCACCCTCATCGACCGCGTTCATGTTAAAGAATAATTCATCCGTGTACAGCCAGTCGCCTCCCTTGCCAACGTCTGTGGCTCCGATGGAGCCGGGCGGGGACGAACAGACCGCCACAGAACTTCTCGAGGGCCTTCTCGCAAACGATCCTTCCGCGTATGTTCCTCTTTGCTACATCTACCCCCTCCTGTCCTGACAAAGTTGCTCAGTGATGTCCGCCCGTGCTGCGCTTCTCGACATCCCGGTCCCAGCCCAAATGCTCCTTGCTGTGCTTGCTCGGTCTCGCGATGTCAATACCACCATGCGGAAGCTTGTTTATGCTGGTGTCCTCCTCGCGCACGCGGAACTCCTGAATAATGCAATGCCTGGCACAGCATGTCCTCATGCGCTAACGATTTCCCATTCTTTGCAATGGGCTTGGCGACCGAGAGCCAGCTGTGCGCGCTGCGGCAGGCGAACCCATTGGAACTTCGGTCGACATAGTCAGCGTAGGCACGAAGAAGGACGCGATTCTGGAAGATCTCTTGCCTTTGACCTTCGTGAAAGCGCGGTAGTAGAGGACGCGTTACTTAGCGTATTCGTTACTCGCGTAGATGTTTTTGACCCACTCGACTTCGATGGGGTGCATATCTCCATTGCTTTCGTCATCACATAGATCTGAGAACCATCCTTATTTCTGCGGAAATGATAGAGGGGTTTTTGCGTGTGTTGACGCCGGAAAAGGCATTCCTCGTGCGCGTCTTCGATGAGCACGACGTTTCGACGAAGGAGAATGTACGCCTGAAAAAGGTTTTCCTTGTCGCCACCGAGCCTTCATTTCGAATCCAGGAAGCGTACAGCTTCCTTCCGGACGCCCTGGCCGTGACAGACGAGACCGGAGGGGATGACGAATCAACTGATTGCGAGTTCTTTCCCATGGGGCTTCTGCGCCTCGTACTCGTAGGCAACCTAAACTATGCTGATGAGATCGGGCATCGCCGGCTGGAACAATTCGTCTGTACGTGCCATTATCCGTCCCCGATTTTGACGCTGACGCCCGTGTCGCCAGGATATATGATATCGCAGGAAGACCCTTCCTTCAGGACTAGTCACATGCGGCTTAGATGTGCTACAGTACGCGCCCTGTCTTCAAGCGAACGAGATCTTATCCGCGTCGTCGTCGAAGTTGTGCACGAACTGCGCGATGCAAATGACGATGACAAAGTTATCGTCCGTCTGCCCACTTTCCCCTTTCTCTCTCTAACCGAAAGCCCCATAGAATGAGGCTTATTAACGATGATAACGACGACGCCGACACAACGAGAATGTCCGATGACCGCAGCTCCTTTGCGCCACGCGGCCCCAAGCCTCTCACAGAAATGACTCTTGCCGAGCAAGAACGGCCAGATGCAATGGACGTTCGTTCCCTCTACCTTTGCATTGACATCCTTGAGCGCGTCCATGGGGTACGCCTACTCTGTCCTGGGGGAGCGCTACCCTGCCGCTATGCTGAAGACGCTTTACACGAACACGCCTCACGTTATCTGCTTCCTGTACTTATATATGACTCCAACTTGAATATGTACCAGAACAAAAGGAGAATTCAATACTGAATAAATGCACGTGGTGGCTGTGGTGTGGCCAGTGACGCGATTCCTCGACTCGAGGATACGCAACCACGTGATTGTTTGTGACGAGGTCATGACGTGCAGCAAACTGAGACAACACGAATTCAAGCTGGTCACGATGCGTGATGGTAGATGGCGGCTGGTTATTATCGCGTATAGTATAAGGATACGACAAAGGTTGTGGGACTCCTACGCAAACCGTAACCTCAAACTAGATTTGTAACTGGAAAGGCGTACTCTTACTTGGAACCATACTCTGACAGCAGTTTTGCAATCCCGTCGTATCCTCCTTCTGACGCAAGTTGGAACGCAGTCCTGCCCTTGTTGTCTTTCGCTTTTACGTTCGCGCCATTCTCGACCAACATACGCACTACCTCGAGCTTCCCCTCACGTGATGCCAGATGCAATGAGGTTGATTGGCGGGGCGTCTGTGCGTTGACATCTACACCATGTCCAAGCAATACTTGAACGACATTGGTAGTAGAATTGGGACTGAGGGATGCGGTTAGTAATGGAGTGTAGCCACCGGAGCGAGCCTCGGCATCTGCATGGTGCTCGAGTAAAATCCGAGCTATGTCAACGTGGCCGAACCAAGCTGCCCAGTCAAGTGGAGCATCGGCGCTGCTATCCCGGGCATTCGCATCCGCACCATGGCTAAGTAGCCACCGCACAAGCTCAACCCGTCCCCCCCAAGATGCGGAAATAAGTGGAGTCCCCCGGTCGCTGCCTCGGACATCCACGTCCGCACCGTGATCGTAGAGTAACTGTGCGATGTGGAAGTGATCCTTGATCAATGCTGTTACCAATAGCGTCACAAATAGACCGCCCCTGGCATTCACAAGCTGGGGATGATTAGTGACGAGGTGTTCCGTCAGGTCACGAAATCCACAGAGGGCGGCGTAGTATAGCGGTGTTCCTGAGTTCAGGAACTGCGTAAACGTGAAGAAACCTGAATCATAGGTATCTGGATCGTGCAGTTGCAGCCAAGCCGAAAAGTACGGATTGTTTGGGTCAAACAGATGCTCCATGGCTTTTCGTACTTGTAACGACACGCCCTCGAACTGGGCATGTGCAACCCATTGTTCAGCTGCATACCCAGAAAGAGGAAACTCGTCCCTAGCGCTATCCTTGACCACTTGTAACGACACGCCCTCGAACTGGGCATGTGCAACCCCGGGCCATTCATCAGCTGCATCCGCAGAAAGAGGAAACTTGTCCCTGGCGCTATCCTTGACCACTTGATCGTCCAATCGAAGAAGGGTGCCTAAGCAAGCGCGTGCGAGGATCGTATGCGCAGACTCGAGGGAAACGTGGTACCGTGAAATATCTCCTCTTGAAATCGCCAGTCGAGGTGATGTCAGGAATTCCTTGACAGAAAAATGTGAGAATTGTACAACCCGTGAAAAACCGATATCGATGATGCTGATTAAACTAGAACATGCTGCCTGGAGAGCTTGCTCTTGATCCTCCCATCGCCAATCTGGGTTCAATTTCGGAATACCTTCAGCACTGTCGAAATCAATCGCGAGGACCTCCGCAAGCTCATTGACACGGAGAGGCCGAATGGCGACTGTGAGGCATTGCAAGAGTCGAAATGCGTCCTCTCGGTTCGCCTTGTCAATTCCCTCCAGCACCCGAGCATACGTTTCGTCCAATGATTCGGGCAATTCGCTGATGACACGTTGCACATTTCGTGCGAGACAGTGGCGCAGCGCTTCCAATTGGCAAACGACCCATCGAAACCTAGATAACAGTTTCAGCAACGCTTATGAAAGCCAAGTGACAGTCATACATTCCGTCGGCTTTTTCGGACAGTGTCTTGACAACCAAGTCTTTAATCTCCCTGCTCCATTTCTTCATCACCAGCTCCTTGTCCGAAAAAACGAGAGAAGTGACGTATTTAGCGATATCTTGCTTCTGCCCGTCTTGATCGTGCAGAGATACCTTGAACCGTGCCAATTGTTCAAGGTCATTTCGAATATCGAACTCGGGGCGGCTTGTAGCACAGATGTGCAAGTTTGAGAGATGCAGCGCCACAAGTCTCTTCACAATCTCCAACACCTTTTGGCGCAATGGGGGCGTCCCAAGGTCCTTTGAAGTGTTGGGACACTCATCGAGAGCATCCACGATAATGTATATCGGGAACCGCCGTAGAAGCTCAAGCATAGTCTTGAGGCATTGTAAAAGGACCTCCTCACTGGGTTGCTTTGAACCACGGTCATATGTAGAATACACATCGAAAAGAGATTTGAAGCAAAGATCGGACTGATTGCAGAGCTGAATGAGGAGGGAGGAGAGTAAAGCACGGGTATCCTGTTTTGAAACCTCCTTAAAGTCGAAGAAGAAGTACGCCACGCAGGACGTCCTGGGGTTGCTTCCATGTTGTATATGGTGAATGATGGCGGAGCTTGTCAAAAAACATGAGTTTCCCACTGTACAACAGATTGAGTTTGTGACACGTATGTACCTAAGGATACTTTTCCCTGAGCCCGCTGTGAAGCAGGGGAAGTGTTAGGAACACCCAACGCGCAGTAAATGGGATCGATATACCTTTTCCGTGGATCCATAACAGAGATTCAGAACCTGATGCTTTCCAACGGCCGAAGGTACTTCCTTGGATGAACCACATTGCAGTGCCATCGTGGTAAGCGTCGCGCGCGGTGTTATAATTTATCGATGGATCTGGAGGAGACAGCCATTCTTGAAATTTGTCTCGTAGCTGGTCTCCTATATCACATTGAGCCCCTCTAGCCAGTGACATTCGAATAGAAAGATGACGAACGCTTCAGATCACTCAGATCGTTCCCAATCTGTTGCATTGCAATCGTTGTTTCTCTTCCACCTGAGAATATGAGCGTCAAAGAGAATGACGAGGACTAGCCAAACGATCCTTGCACACCATCGATGACCTGGTCCATCTTGTTGTCGACGCTGTTTGTAAGCCTTAGGACTTGTGCCGTGGCCATCAGAGCTTCTTCTTGCGTCAACCTGTCCAGCCTCCTCAGTGCATCTTCAACATCAGTTCTGCCCGCCAGCTTCTTCACATATTTTTCTGAATATAGTTAAGTCAAGTGCGGCCAACTCCCAAGGATCAACTCACTTATCGGTCCTTGCTTAATCTCCTTCGTCGCAATAGCAAGAATGCCGAGAACCTCAACCATTATTTTCACGATCAAGTCCGTCATTGCGTCATTTGGAGGTACGTCAACATAAGTTTCGAGGCGTTTAAAAAAGTTCTCAATTCTTCCGAAAAGATTGACAAGAGTGTCTTTACTCGCGCTAACATCCTTTGCCGCCTAACGAATTCGGCATCAGAATGATCCGGAGGGCTGAAAGAGATGACCTACTATGAGAAGCACTCCGACGCCAGCGAAAATGACTTTCGCAGGTGAGAAAATCTAGGAAAATATAATAAGGGATAGATAATTCACGATAGTGTCTAGGGTCTACCAAGCCGATACCCTCGCCAAGAGCGGCCGAGAATGCATATAGAACGTTGACAGTTGCATTAAGCCATTGTTCAGATGTCCCAACATCGCCTTGAGATCGAATGAACTCTTGAACATGGTACTTCTCGTCAAGAATGGCCAGAATGGCACCTGGAGAGTCACAGGCTTGCAACTGGGCTGTGAGTCGATGGGCGATAAGGTCATTCTTCGTCTTCTTTTTGTAGTCCTTCAAAGCAGCGTCAAAAATAGACTTGAAGATGGAGGAGGAGCCCGAAGCAGTAGGAAGGGGTGTGTGGGACATTGGGAATTCTAGTTCGCACCGAAAGGATCTAGTTGGGCGAGAAGGGAGGTACGCACGTGGGCACTGCCTTGTGTACGTATGCATAGCCAGGGCAGGATGATGGGAACCCGTGATCCAGTGCCGTGATGGTAAGCGCGCAAAAGCGCTTGATGACCATTCAACATGACGGCGAAGCGTGACCCACTGGCACTGACCGTATAGCCCGGTCAGTAGAGATGGAGGTAAACGCAGTAGGGTAATGGTTAACCTCTCTCTCTCTTATTTGATACCAGCGGAAAGCAAAGCTTCACTGGTATATCTGTGTTGGGGTGATGGCCTTGCGCACTTTCATGATTTTCCTGTTTAAACTCCGACTCACCCGACGGGCAGGTGAGGAGATCTGGAATCTGGAACTGGAACTGCTTTCCATCTGCCAACTCAGAATTGTACCATCTCCTAGCGACTCAGCCTTCTCTATTTTATTGCCATAGCCAGAACGGGAAATAATACTAATGTCCCATGGTGTTGAACACCAACTGAGCTGTTAGCGAGAGGGCTCATCTACCTACGGCTACGTGTTTCTCGGCCCACACAACACCGGAAGTCACAATTAGCTGGCTATTTGTTTGTTTGTTCTGCGTTGTGTTAAGAGGGATTGACTGAGGTAGGAGTATGAGCTTGAATACTACGTCCTTGCGAATGTTTCCCTTTGTGCTTCCTTCAAGTTCCTTCAAGTTGTGGCGTGTATAGATCATGATCAGGTATTACTGTAAGTGGTCCCTGCACGGGCCTCTGAGTCTCCTCGAATAATAATGAGGCCACGCGTCGACTGACATCGATGTAGCTGGTTTGCAGCGACCCTCGACCATCTCTGTTGGAATCCATCTGTCCATGGTGGCTATCCGGTTGCAAGTATTACTGTATCGCATATAGTGTTACGATACGGAAAATCAGACTCGAAAGGAGATGTGGTTCCTACGTTAAAGTAACCATAAACTAAACCTGTAAATAGCAGAGTGTACTCCTACTTGGAACCATACTCCAACAGCAGTTTTGTAATTTCGTCATGTCCTTCCTTCGACGCAAGCTGGAATGCGGTCCTGCCCTCGCCATCCTTCTCTTCTACGCTCGCGCCATTCTCGAGCAGCAGACGCACCACCTCGAGCTTCCCGTTGCTTGACGCCCGATGCAACGGGGTCACGTCCCAAGTCGTCCGCTTGTTCACATCTACACCACGTCCAAGCAATAATTGAACGACGTTTGCAGTGGGTTGGGAACTATAGCATGTACTGTGTAACGGAGTGTAGAAATCGCCAGAGTGCGCCTCGGCGTCTGCATTGTGCTCGAGCAGCATCCGAGCTACATCAACGCGGCCTTCCCAAGCTGCCCAGTGAAGTGGAGTAAAGCCGCTGTCCGAGGCATTCACATCCGCGCCATGGCTGAGTAGCCACTGCACAAGCTCAAGACGTCCCTTCCAACATGCAGAAACAAGTGGAGTCCGGTTGCTCTGGCCTCGGACATCCATGTCCGCGCCATGGTCGTAGAGTAATTGTGCGATCTGGAAGTGATTCTTCGCCAATGCTGCCACCAATGGCGTCGCATAGTACCCGCCTCTAGCATTTACAAGCTGAGGATGATTGAAAACTAGATGTTCTGCTAGACCACGAAATCCACAAAAGGCGGCATAGTATAGCGGGGTTGCGTCTGTTTTGGAAAATTCCGAGAACGTGGAGAAATCTGGATCGCTGGAAGTGTCGTCTATGTTGTGCAGTCCCAACCAAGCGAAGAAATGAGGTTTGTTTGGGTCGAATAGATACTCCATGGGCTTTCGTACTTTTGACGACACGTTATCGAATTGAGCGTGAGCAACCCATTGTTCAGCAGCATATTTAGAAAGAGGAAACTTGCTTTCCTCGTCGACACGATCGTACAACCGAAGAAGGGCGCCTAAGCAGGCTTGTGCGAGGATCACGTGCGCGGGTTCGAGGGAAACATGATACCGTGAAATATCTCCACTTGAACATGCGAGGCGAGGTGATGTCAGGAATTCCTTGACAGAAAAATGTGAGAATTGCACAACCCGTGAATCACCGACGTCGATAATGCTGATTAAACTAGAACATGCTGCCTGGAGAGCTTGCTCTTGATCCTCCCATCGCCAATCTGGGTTCAACTTCGGAATACCTTCAGCACTGTCGAAATCAATCGCGAGGACCTCCGCAAGCTCGTCGACACTGAGAGGCCGAATGGCGACTGTGAGGCACTTCAAGAGACGACAAGCGTCCTCTCTGTTCGCCTTGTCGATTCCCTCCAGAACCCGAGCATACGTTTCGTCCAATGATTCAGGCAATTCGCCGATGACACGTTGCACATTTCGTGCGAGACAGTGCCGTAGCGCCTCTAACTGGCAAACAACCCATCGAAACCTAGATAACAGTTTCAGCAACGCTTATGAACGTCGAATGACAGCCTTACATTCCGTCGGCTTTCTCGGACAGGGTCTTGATAACCAGATCCTTAATCTCCCGGCTCCATTTCTTCATCACCAACTCCTCATCAGAAGAAATGATAGAAGTGACGAAGTTAGCAATATCTTGCTTCTGCCCGTCTTGATCGTGCAGGGACACCTTGAAACATGCCAATTGTTCAAGGTCATTTCGAATGTCGAACTCGGGACGACTGGTAGCGCATATGTGCAAGTTTGGGAGTTGCAGCTCCACGAGTCCCTTCATAATCTTGAGCACCTTCTGACGCAACGGCGGCACTCCGAGGACCTTCGAAGTATTGGGACACTCATCGAGAGCATCCACGATGATGTATATTGGGAACCGTTGCACAAGTTCGAGCATGACCTTGAGGCATTGTAGAAGGTCGTCCTCACTGGGCTGTTTTGAACCACGGCCATGTATAGAATACATGTTGAAAAGAGATTTGAAGCAAAGATCGGATTGATCGCAGAGCTGAATGAGGAGGGAGGACAATAAAGCGCGGGTATCCTGTTTTGATATGTCCTTAAAGTCGAAGAAGAAGTACGCTATGCAGGACGTCCTGGGGTTAGTTCCATTTTGTATATGGTGGATGATTGCAGAGCTTGTCAAAAACTTATGAGTTTCTCATCATGTAATAGATTAAGTTACCAAAGTACCTAAGGATACTTTTCCCTGAGCCCGCTATCGAGTAGGGGAAACTTGTTAGGACCATCAAAGGTGTGATAAGTGAAATAAAGATACGTTTTCCGTGAATCCATAACAGAGATTCAGAACCTGACCCTTTCCAACGCTCGAAGGTGCTGCCTTCGGTGAACCATGCTGCTGTACCGTCGTGGTAAGCGTCGCGCGCAGTATTATAATTAATCGATGGGTCTGGAGGAACGAGCCATGTTTGAAATTTGTCTCGTAGCTGGTCTCCTGTGTCCCCTTGAGTTTCCCTAGCCAATGGGACTCAAAAGATGACGAACGCTTCAGATCACCCAGATCGTTCCCAATCAGTTGCATTGTCATCGCTGTTTCTCTTCCATCTGAGTATGGACGTTAAAGAGAACGACGAGGACTAGCTAGATATTTTTTGCGTACCATAGATTACCTGGTCCAACTTGTTGTCAACGCCTATTACTCTGCTGTCAACTCCCGTTACTTTGTAATCGACACTGTGAGTAAGTTTTAAGAGTTGCGTAGTCGCCATCAGAGCTTCTTCATGCGTCAGTCTGTCAAGCCTCTTCAGTGCATCTTCCATATCAGTTCTTCCCGCCAGCTTCTTCACATATTTTTCTGAATATAGTTAAGTCAAATGGGGCAAACTCTCATGGATCAACTCACTTGCCGGTCCTTGCTTAATCTCCTTCGTCGCGATAGCAAGAACGCCGAGAACCTCGACCATTATTTTTACGATTAAGTCCGTCATTGCGTCATTTAGTGGTACTTCAATATAAGCTTCGAGGCGTTTAAAAAAGTTCTCGATTCTCCCGAAAAGATTGACAAGAGTGTCTTTGCTCGCGCTAACATCCTTTGCCGCCTAACGAATTTGGTATCAGAATGACCCGAGGACTGAAAGAGGAGACCTACGATGAGAAGCACGCCGACGCCAGCGAAAATGACTTTCGCAGGTGAGAAAACCTAGGGAAAAGATAGTTAAGGATAGATAATTCACGATAGTGTCTGGGGTACCAAGCCAACACCCTCGCCGATAGCGGCCGAGAATGCGTATAAAACGTTGACAGTTGCGTTCAGCCATTGTTTACAGGTCCCATCATCACCTTGAGATTGCATAAACTCTCGAACATGGTACTCCTTGTCGAGAATGGCCAGAATGGCGCTCGGAGAGTCACAGGCATGCAACTGGGCTGTGAGTTGATGGGTGATAAGGTCATTCTTCGTCTTCCTTTTATAATCTTTCAAAGCAGCATCGAAAATAGACTTGAAATTGCAGCAGCCCGAAGCAGTAGGGAGAGGAGTGTGCGACATGGGGAGAACTGGTTCGCGCCGAAGGGATTTAGTGAGGTTTGAAGGGAGTTGTTTGCTCTAGTGTGTCCATGCACGAGCACTGCCTCGTGTACGTAGGATAACTTGGCTACCCGGCCCACGATTGGAGGGAACCCGTGATTCAGGGCGTAGATGATAAGCGCGCAAAGCGCTTTACCATCATGATAGCGAATCGTATCCGCAGGTTGAAAAGGTGTAAAAAGTTGATAAGTCCAAAAGGAACCAATATTTGGCAAAAGTTGTCCCAATTGTCCCGTTAAATTGAAAATTAATCTGGCCCCTGCGGGCTGTTATTCACGACGAGTGAAGCTCCCTAGCCTTCATTGAACAATTTACTCATCTCTTATTTTGTTTTGAACCATCTGCTGACATAGAGAATTATGAGCTTTTTGACTTTTTACTTTCCATGTGTACGATAAGTGAAAAAGTTGAAAAGTTCATGGACAATTTGCTGATCCGGGTGTGTCTTATTCATGATACGGTGAGGACGCAGTGCTAGTAGGGAAATAGCTAACGGATGAACCTCGGTCTTGCATGATACTGGCGGAAAAACATAAATTCACCGATCTATCGTGTGTTAATGCGTAATGTTGGTGGCAGTGTCGTCGAAGTGGTGCGTTTTTTCATGTTTGAGTTCCGACTCGGCATCGTCCAACGCAACGCCAGTGCGGTGAGATCTCGAATTAGCAACCTACAACTAGCTGGCTCTGTACGGATGATATCGAAAAATAACAAGGCCGTGTGTCGACTGACGTCGGTGTGGCTGGTTTGCAGCGACTCTCATCCATCTCACCGATTGAGATACATCTATATTACCCCCGCTTTCGCTGATGGGTTTGAAGTTGTGCGCTAGTCCAACAAATCGTCAAAACGAGACTTTCACCCTTCCACACTATACTCTCCATTCTCTCAGTACCGTGCGCATAACTTTCACATCTAGATACACTGCAGCCAGTGCTACGTAGGGTTCTGTACCCTGAGGCGCACTCCAAAGGAAGTAAAAAAAAAAAAAAACTTGCACATCTATGCATGGAACATGGCGGCTTTTGTGACGTTGCGGACGAATACACTATGCGGCGACAGAAAGGTGGTGATTCGTGTGCACCAATTGAGCATGTTTCAATCTCTTCTCACTTTCATATAAAGCTTTGATTGAGGAACACCGTCACCGTGTCATGAGGCTACTAGTATCCGATGGGGCAAATCTTTCCAATGCATTTTTAGTTCAGCTTAATTACAATTTAGGAGAAGTGGAACTAGGAGTAAAAAGGAGGTTCCAGTGTACTGAGATATTCGATATTGAACCTTTCGTAAATAGCTTTCATATTGGAAGACGATGTGCAATTGAAGAGTCATCAAATTTAGCAGCGACGGTCGTAATTCACCTTTTCTTGGGTTCCGACTCGGCAATCCCCAGATCGCACACCTCATAAGTCAGAGCTTTCTATCCCTCAAAAATGCCTGCCTCTTAGAACCGACAGAGACCTTGCACTTGTCATTGGCATACAGTATTATGTTTGACGGCCTCAATGTCTCCAGCGCGACGCACACCTCTCAAGTTCATGCCAGTGTTGTCTGTGTCATCAACCTGTCTACGCCACACGTCCTCGTTTACACCACTACGGACCCTGCCAAATAGCCCGACTTCACGCCGCAGTGCCTGGGCATTATTGATTACTCAACGGTGCTGAAGGTGCTACTGGAGTCTTTGGAGGCGCCGTCATGAATCATGAATAGCAAACAGTTCCTAGCCAAACAATGTTACCGTGCCCCGACAAATCGATATCTGCCTTGGCGGCTTCAGTGTTACACGCCGTGCGGGAGGGGACTCTTAGGAAACGAAGAACGCTTGCTCGTGCTGCGCCAAGACTCGGATTTGACATCCTTCGTTTGGTGGTGATGACACCCCTATCAACGGCATTCGACTGGTCCTCTATGCGCCCAAAGTCCGTTACTCTGTTTATCGTTTGTATCCATGGCCCGGGGATTGTACCGATTGCATGAGATCGTTGCAAAGAAAGAAATTGTGATTTCTCAAAGGCAAGACGTAAGACGTAAGCGTATAAGCGCTTAGTAACGAGGTAGAATAAGTGCTGTCACGTGTTCGCTACTGATAAAACGCCTGTCAGTGCTGTTGTATTTCTCATTTCTTTTCGATCTGTTATTCGCTTCTCCATCGCATCTCACTTCGAGATTGCTAACAAGGATGAGATCATGCTGTTGACTTCAGAACGTTGTATTCCTAGGTCAATGGGGAGAAAAGTGTCGATGCTTGATACGCCTGACGAGGTTGGCAAGAGTTCACCATCACTATGTCAATGTTCTGCGAGGAATGGAGGCCTTGCCCCGAGCTATTATGTGGTCCTATCGCAGTTCCCAACAATGGCACGTTTGATGGCCTTCGTCGGAGCTGTCGTTCTTCTGTTTCTTGGGACACTCTATCTCACTCAGGCTTATAACACCCTTATCGACTAACAAGACCCTTAAAACATCTCGATACACAGTGGACCCGCAGCTGTGAGCTATAGGAGCCCCGTCACAAACTGACAAATATCATTTGTGCCACTTCTAAGTATCACCAACGTGTCTTCCAGCACTCTGTCGGCCGTTGCGTTCTCAAGCCTCCATGCAAAATGTTCGAACGCCTATCGACCACCCCATTTTCCTCACTCTTATCCCTACTTTCGGCCGTTGGCAAAGAAGTCGACGGGCTTTTAGATATGTCGGAATTCACGCACTGCATCATGTTGCTAAACCTTATCCACGAAACGAATGCTCGGCGAAGGAGAAGGCTTATTTTCAAGGTGTTATTCAGCGCTCGACATTCCCTCGTCACTTGTTCACAGTACGTGGACGCCTCATTGGCATCCTTCATTCACCACAGATTCCCTCTTTCGTCTGCCACCTTACTGCCATTGTTGTCTATATCTAGTCACGGTGGTGCTTGGTGCTTCTATTAGGAGGAACGTCTACAAGGGTTAGATAGGTATCATTCCTGAACCGTGCTCTTTCGTATGTTCGAATGAGAGTTCAGCTAGGGGCCTATGCCTGCTTGCGTTATCGGCATCTACACAGCAGGGTACCATTTACAGAAGGTGGTTAACGGGCAACAAGATTAATCATTGGATGGGCGCGTTGACCAATGACCCAACCCTTGGAGTTCAGTAGAAACTTCGGCGACCACCGCTACGAGCAGCTTTATGTGTAGCAGTAACTCTATCATCTAGAGTTACTAGGAGTAGGGTAGTACCGAGCGTATGGGGTTACCGTGTCATTCGCAGCGGACACCAACCCAAGCTAGGAGACCCAGGAACGTTGTGAAGGCATTCCTCCCAATGGGCTTCTCGGTGACAGAAAAGTCAAGCCTCATTTCCTCCGCACCGTAACCGGTCCGGAAATTACACCCAGAAATAGCCTCCGGAACATTACTCGAGATCCTAGCGGAGATCCATGCCAGTGGGGGAATTACCATAAGTTAACTGGGGAAGTGAATATATCTCAGGCTCTCGCTTAGCAACAACCCATGGTGTTGAGTGAATAACTTACAAGACCGAGGACATTTGATGCATTGGATTTCTATTGAATGAGTACGGTTGGGGATTGGCAAGCAATGATGCCGCTTCAACATAATTTTGTGTGATTGCCGCTGAACAAAAGCGCACATCAGCTCTTTGTGCCGCTCACGCGCTCACGTGCCGTGGATCATGAATCGGAGCCTCCAGTCCCGAGCTTGATGCCGCCTTGATCCCCGAATCCGCAAGCGCCCACGACTTTCACTGATACATTGCACCCGTGAGCGGAGCGTGTTACGGTTTGACTGCATTCTCTTATGGATAACTGACCAAATCAGTCCAGCTCAACCCATCCGCTTGTCAATGCGAAGTCGACGATCGGTCTCGGGAATATCGAGCCCGAGTCCAGTCCGCTGGGACTGGAGTACGCTACCATTGATCATCCTATCACATCGCACCCTCCGGCAGAGTACAATGTTGCCTCAATTTCTACGTCAGCGTTATGGAATCAGAGTCAGTTTCACTGTCCCATTCATTCCACGTTTCCTTTCCCCCGGAGCCGTGGACCCTCATAAAAGCCATAAACGCCGGAGGTTCATCCAGACTACTTAAAACGTGATCGTAGAATCGAACAAATATTCACCCCGTCCCTTCTCCCGCGTCCTTCTAACGATGTTCTCCTTTCGCCACATCATCACTGGCGCGCTAGTTGGGTCACTATTGGGCCCCGCTGTTGTTCACGGATGGTCACGGTGTCGCAACCAGCCCGGTGACCCTGGTTATCCTACTGCTAACGATTGGTCCGCTTTAAACAGCACAATCGTTGGGAGGTTAATCAAAGTCGTGCCCTCAGCAAGGGCGTGTCGCGAATTGGGTTGCACGGAGACACAGTGGGAAAGTGGCGTGTTTCGGCAGACCATTCCCGGCTCCATGAATGCTGTTGGTGCTCCGACTTAATTTCATTCACTGTTAATGACGTTTTCGTGCCTGTAGTACAACTGGGAACAGGTAGGGCGCCTCCAGCCATGTTATTCATTCCGCCCTTTTAACTCCACCTTGACGACAGGATTACGGCCCTCCTCCTGAACTCTGCCTACAAAATGGCACGACTTGTGCACAAGGAGATGTGCCGCTTTATGCAGTCAACGCCACAGCAGTTGAACATATTCAGGTTGATCAGTTTTTCCGCCTGCCGCATTATGGCCGCTTACCCTTTTTTTTTAGGCTGGAATCAAATTTGCGCAGGCTCACAACTTACGTGTTGTTATCAAATCCTCTGGCCATGACTATCTCGGTCGTTCTACTGCGAAAAATTCACTTCTCCTCTGGACAGCCTACTTCCAGAATATCACCTTCGCAGAACATTTTCCTATAAACGGAGTGGACCAAGGATCTGCGGTTACTCTTGGCTCTGGTGTCGGCCTCAAACTCACCTACGCTGCTGCTAAGGCGCAGAATAAAATGTTTGTAGGTGGCACTGCGGCAACTGTCTGTGCCGGAGGCGGGTATACACAAGGTGCTGGACACTCTGGGTTCTCACCTATCTACGGACTTGCTGCAGATAATGTCCTTCGTAAGCAATTCGTGATTATTTCAATTACCAGGGCTCAAGGTGGGGTTGCAGAGTATCGGGTTGTACTAGCCAATGGCTCGTTCGTGACAGCGAACTCAGCGTCTCACCCTGACCGTACGTTTTCTACGAAGATATAGTTCGCCATACTTCTCATTCTTCCGTTCCCCTTCTAGTATTTTGGGCTTTGCGTGGGGGTGGCGCCGGCAGTTGGGGTGTCGTCGTCGACGCCACGTTCCGCACATTCCCCATTTTTAATGCAACTCTTCATACAGTGAATGTCCTGACGACGACATTGGACCAGACAGCCAATCTGATGATGACACACGCGAAGCACATCAAGGATTGGGACGCGGTCAGGCCTGGGCAGTACTTCTATCTCACGGGCTCACCATCAAATAGCACCCTCTCCGTCTCTACCGTTTTCAAAGATCTGGACAGTAATGCTAGCAAGGCACAGATGTCTTCTTTCCTAAATGATGTCAGGTCGCTTGGAGCTGTTGTCCAGGCGGAGACCACTATCACTGCGCGTGCCAATGATATTGTTGGATTCCAAGATGACCTATCTGGGTTCAATATCATTCTTAGTTCTCGCCTCATCCCAAATTCTGTTTACCTCGATTCGCCGAGCAACGTTGGTACTGCATACAAATCACTGCTCTCACAGGGTGTACCCCGAATTCTTGGCCACCTCGTCGCCGGCGGTGTGTTTCCGTACCTTCATTTGTGTCCGTTTCCACGCTAATCATTCACGTAGGCCAAGTCGCCGCCAATGCCAACATCAGCTCAGCAATCCACCCTGCATGGCGCTCTGCAAAGACTCATGTAAGCATCCCCCGATAGTCCGAGCTCGGAGCTCGATTCTGATATGTCTTGCCAGGTGATTGCGCTTCAACAATGGAGCGATAAATTGTCCGCGGCGGACGTACAGGCGTTACGGAGGAACTTTACTGCAACAGCTCAACCTGTGCTCTCCACGCTTGCTGGTGGCCCATCAAGCGGCGGATACTCAAACGAAGGGGATGTTTTCGAGCCGAATTTCGCAGTCACATTTTATGGCCCAAATTACTCCCGCCTTGAAGATATCAAGGCTGCTTATGACCCTAATGACCTTTTTATTGTTCCAACTGGTGTCCATAGCGAACACTGGGATGCGGATGGTATGTGCAAAGTTTAACTTAGATATTACTGGCGTATCATTGGGTACTTGTACTTCACTCATGGCTTATTTCGTTTTTAACTGATCTCAAAATACACGAATGGACACGCTCTGCCAGTGCCAGTGCCAGACAAAGGCCGATATGCTGACCTTCCTTGTCAATATCCATCTCTTCCTGTTCGTAGAAGCAGAAGCAGCATCACATCCCAACAGCCGGACCTCGTCTTGATGCTTGATGATACATCCATTTCTATTCTATCTTGACCAATTGGCGCTTAGGTTTCATCGCACGGGATATCGCCCATTGTGTGATCAATGGCCTAAGAAGTTCTTGGAACTCGTCAGCTCGAGTTGGTCTCCGTTCACATGAGATGACACCGGGATCTTCCAAGTGGGAATACGCATGCAGGTTGTGATTGGAGTTTGCTTCCGCGGTGGTGGACCATCCGGATATGAGACATAAAAGGAACTGAGACCAATTTGCAACGACGTGACGGTATCTGTTCGATCATCATTATCTGTTCCCCAAGGTAGCCTGCTCTTGTACACCTTATGATGATCGGAGTGAGAAGGCGAGCACGCTGCTCGCGCTCGAAACTGGGCATTCCGGAGTGCCCATAACCTCAATTCTAGCCAGTTGACCTTGACGTATCACTGTTTCGACAAGCTGACCGACAGGAGCGAAGAGTCTCAGCCGCTTATCATTATACGCAACAACCCTAACCCTTACTACCTCTAGATTCTACTTACGTCTACAGCAAATTACTAGGTGGCGCAAATGGACTCGAGCCAACTTCGAAGAAGAATCGCGTTCCTAGCTCTGTCTCCTTTTCCACGCTCTTTCGTACTCTTCCTCAAGCTCTTCCTCGCTAAGTGTTCCTTTTTGGGGATGGTTTCCGCGTCGAACTCACACGTGCGTGCCACCGCTGCGTTCAAAAGGACACATGATCCATCTGACTTGATACGAGAAATATCCCAGATGATCCAGATCTCAGTGCTTAGGAAGTACGAATCAGGGAACCGGGGGAACCGGGGAAGACGAAATCTCGATCATCGTCCTGTTCACGCTCAGAGTGAAAGTAGCACGATGCAGCCGGCCTAGTATTCGCCGGTCCCAGCACAATTTTCATTGCGATGATCACACCCTGTGAGCGGGCTTGCTCGATCCTCAGCCCGAGCACACGTCGCTTGGTTTGAGTCCGGTATCTGCAGGTACCCGGTGGTAACCGGCCACGTGGGCGCGGTCCGGCACATCTGCTAAACCGGCCCGCGGAGCACTTCCGCAAACCCTCTCTTGCCTACTGCACCCACCGCCCATGACTGCTATGTTGGTTATTACGGGGGCTTGGCATTTTCCAACAAATGATCGGCCCAACTCTACCCATAGACCTTTCAAAACCTACGTACTGGGCCAAGTACAACCGTGCTTTTGTTAGTTCCTATTCAGCCTGGTGAAATCGGAGTTGAATTGGCTTCTTGGCCCTATTCAATGCCATCCTTTTTTCACCAAATGTTTGGGGCATTATTAAAGTACGCTGTATCCAGCAGCTGCCATCCGGGATACTTAAGGTGTAATCACATCATCATATACAAGTTGTTTCCGCCCCTTCTCTCCTTGAACAATGATATCACTTTTCCATCATATAACCGCTGGAGCTCTAGTAGTGTCATTATTGGGCCCCGTTGTTGTTCACGGATGGTCAGTGTCGCAACCAGCCTGGTGACTCTGGTTATCCTACTGCCGCGGATTGGTCTGGGGTGTCATTATCGATGCCACTTTCCGTACATTCCTATTTTTAATGCAACAATTCACAGAGCGTTTGTCCTGACAACTGCAGTGGACCAGACAGCCAGTCTGATGACGACACACGCTAAGCATATCAAAGACTGGGACGCAGTCAGGACTGGGTAGTACTTCTATCTGACAGGATCAACAACAAATTGCACAGTTGACCTCATTACAATTTCAAAGACCTGGATATTAATGCTGGCAAGGCACAGATGTCCATTTTCCTAGACGATGCAAAGTCGCTTGGAGCTGTCATTCAAGGAGAGACCACGATCACTGGACCCGCTGCCGATATTGTTGGACTCCAAGACGACCAGTCTGGAGTTAATGTTGCTTTTAGCTCTCGCCTCATCCCAAATTCCGTTTACCTCGACTCTCCGAGCAGCATCGGTGCCGCGTACAAGAAACTTCTCTCGCGGGGTATACCAGCCATTTTTGGTCACCTTGTCGCTGGTGGTATGTTTCAGTGCCCATTTTCCACCCAATCCCACGTTGATCTGTTACGTAGGCCAAGTCGCTGCCAACGCTGACATCAGCTCGGCGGTCCACCCTGCATGGCGCTCAGCTAAGACTCATGTGATGGTTTCCCCAGCTGGTCCGAGCTTGATTCTGACACGTCCCGCTAGATACTTACCGCAATTTGGGACGATACGTTACCTGCCTCTGAAGTAGAGGCATTGCGGAGGAACTTTACCGTCACGGCTCAACCTGTGCTCTCCGAACTTGCTGGTGGCGCATCTAGCGGTAGCTACTCAAACAAAGCGTACGCGCTGGAGCCGAATTTCAAGGTTGCATTTTATGGCCCCAACTACTCTCGTCTTGAATGTATCAAGTTATCAAGCTATATAAAGGCTGCATACGGTCCTAATGACCTTTTCATCGTGCAGACTGGAGTCCATAGCGAACACTGGGACGCTGTTGGCATGTGCCGCGTGTAAACTGGGATATGACAGACGTTATTGTGTACTCATGTACTCATGCTCTCTGTAACTCACCCACCTCAAATGGACAAATTGGAAGCATTCTGAAGCTACCAGAGGAAGAGTGGTGCTATAATGACGGGCTGACTTGCCCCTATAATACCTGCAACGCGGATACCCTCCCGACTCTCCTGACTCATAAATCACGGATAGCCGTCATGCCGTTGAAGAGCGCATCCTCGAAGCCGCTTGCTTGGTGTACCAATGGATGGTTTATGTCCATTCGGATTGAGACATTGCCCGAAGGAATCGTATGCAGCGGCAGTCTACATATCGTCAGCCGTGCTTAAGTTACCTCTTCAATTGAATCACTCCAGGTGCCCGCCTCACCGTCTGCCCCATGTCTAAACCTTGATCGAGCTTGATCACTCGGGCATTCTAATCTCGTCTAGTACCTGGAATTATGGCTCATTTCCCAGCCAATGGCATGAGGAGTCCTGCATTTCCTTGGCCTGTGACAGGGCGAAGTGGGAGAGTTAATAATGACAAGCCTGAAGTTGCGCTTTGTTTCTGCGCATGCCTTTGCTTCGATAGAATATATCATAGAAGCGGACGGAAGGTCAGACAGCATTTGCTCGATCGTCACCCATACCATAAACTCACGCTCAGAGACGGGGCTTGTGGTTTGTCCAACGAGTCATCCGGTCACTGAATATTCAAGGGGTGGAGACGATCGAAATAACATTTGTATCTAAAACGAACAAGTGACAGTAGGGTTCGGACGACAAAACTGAACTACAAGTCACAGTTTATGAGATCTATATGAGATCTGTATGAGAGCCGGAGTAGAATGGGTCCGGTGTCATAGGGGAGTGAAAGGCACGACGGTACGACTGGGGATAAACCAAATCCGAGACTTCGTCCTGTTCTCCGTCATGTTAGTGCGGCCGGCGAAGCGTGTGGCACATGCTACTGGTAGACAAAACACCCTTATACAATAAATGACAATAATTGGTACAGAGGTGATCGTCTTAATGAGCGATAGTGGCGATCACCAGCCGGAGCTCGCACCTGATATGCCAGCACCGTCACCATTGGCGATTGGAGTGGTTGCCGCCAGCATCCGATGTCAACTGACCGCCAGCGGGCCCTCCTGAGAGACTTCGACGCAGTGACTACTGTATGCTTCGTGAAATTACTTCTCATGCGCGTAAAGTCGTCGGGAAATTGAATAGGTACCGGAAAAAAAGTGGCTAGAGTTAGTAGAAAGCGCCAGGGCACTTACCATGACCTGAGTAAACTCTCAGATGCCAGTGATCCATATGGAACTGCCATCTAGGTTGGTGCTAGGCACGGGCATGTGGGAGGCTAAGTATCCTCATCAGAGATGAGGCGCTCTGCGGGTCGCTAAAGCCTAGCTGATGTGAATATGAACGCGATGAATGCTATATGATTACGTCTCCCTGTCACAGATAAACGTACGAGTCGCTCCCTCTGCATCAGTCCAGATTTACGGCCAAAAAATGGCCACCAAGTGTCACTAGCGCAGTTCAATTAAAAAGGGGGGGTGGCCATAGAAGAGTGTTTTCTTTACTCGCTTAGCACAAGTCCAAGATGAATATGCTAGCTAGACTGAGGACACTTGACCGTTAGCTGGGGCCCACCACGTGATTGAGCAGTCGCCTCATTGCTCACATGACATGTTGACCGCATGGTCCCAAACGTCAATCTCCACATCGTCCAACGCCCATCACTGCTGCGCTGATATATTGTAATTG